>JABFAI010000332.1:0-104707 GCA_013266175.1 Fusarium gaditjirri
GAATCTTAATGGGGTGGGAGGGAAGGTGCAGTAGTAGTGCGAGCAGCTAAGGTAGCAGCTACAGTAAAACCTGGGAAATCAGTCGCACTTGCAGTAAAGGCAGTGGCGATTTGAGACCAGGAAGCTAAGGTAAGAAAAACCACTCTTGGGAGACAGGAGCATGCCCGAGCAGGAAGGGACCAATCAATAAACCCTGAAATGGCTCCAGTAAAAAGAATCCACAAAAAAAGGACTGGGGATATCAAGATCAAGACCCAACAGTCAGAATGAGAATCAAAAACCAGAACAAAATCCTTGGAGGTTCAAGCCGGAGGAAGTGGAGGAGCAGGAGGCGGCGGCGCAGCGGGGGGTGTAAGCAACGGTGAGTGACTCTTAATTAGTGTCTCTAACACGGGTGATTGCGCGCCAGTGATACTGTAGCGTAGATAGCGTAAGGTAGTATGAGATAATGCGACAGAGGAGGCGCGCATGGATGTGGAGAAGAAACGAGTCTGAAGCGTTCAAAGCGGAGATCGTTTAGCGCATGGGTTGTATCAAGTATCGATCCGAGTCGAGCGTGGTTCTAATCCAATGTGAATGCGATGCGATGTGATGCGATCGCTGGGCTTTTTAAAAAGAATGAATGGATGAATGGATGTGCGGCGCGTGTTAGGGAAAAAGGGTCGGCAATGCGACAAAGGCAGAAGCAAGATTCGCGATCAATGATATGAGATATCGCGACTGGAGTAGTAAAAACGTTTGATAGCGGACAGGGCAAAGTTCTGCTATGCTTTGTCGACGCTGTACAAGTTGCGCGTGTTGCGCTTGTGAGCTGTGCTCCTTCAGATTCCAATTCAAGTTAATAAGGATGAACAAATCGAGGGGAGGAGACTTCACTCCCGGGTGCTCCAGAATGCCGTACGAGGTGGTGATGGGTGATATGATGAGGGGAATGCTGTATAAGGCAGAGTGAAACGAGGCAGTAGGCCGTGTAGCGACAACAAGCCGATAAGATGGTGATGGTGCCGACGATGTTTAATCAACGCATTGCCAGTCTGGGCGAGTTGATTGTTTGATAGACAGATGAACAGACAGATGGATGGTTTATTGTAGGTGCGGATGGCATCCGTCTTCGGTACAGACCAGCACTGGAGGATGATGATGGAGGGAGGAGGAGGACGACGAAGAGGGAGTGGGACAAAGCGGGCTACTGGGATATCAAAGAAGATGGAGTGGAGGGGAAAAGGGCTTACCGTTGGAAAGACGGTGCGATCGAGGGAGACGGATGACGAAGAATGGTTGGTTGAGATGGCGCAAGCCTGGGGGAGGAGGGGATTGTGAGTGGAGAGCTAAGCCAAGGCATGGACAAGAACAAGGGCCAGCGAGCAGGGGAACAGAAACCCTGGTTGGCTATCGTTAGGAAGTGGTGTGTATGTATAAGAGTAAGACAAGACACAGTGAGGAGAGGACGAGGAGACGACCAGGCGAAGGTGGAGTTGAGCTTTGAGTAGCAAAGATAATGGCTATGGTGAAAGAAGCCATGGCCGAAGGACGTGACAGAATACAGTGTAGACGGTTCCGGCGGGAGAAGCAGCGCAATATCAAGAGGTGTGTTTCCGAGATAAGGGACCGTCGATGGTGAGCAGGCTTGACAGGATAACCAAACTGAGACTGTTCAACTTCCTAGCACAGTCACGTACATCAGTTTCCCCGCGTCATCAGCATCAGCATCATTGGGGCTTTTAGCTCAGCTTCGGCTGTGGCCCAGCGCCTCCCTGGCCAGTCTCTCAAGTAGCGAGATGTCACTCGGCGAGGTTGCTATTGAGCTTGCAGATAGAAAGCAAAACCCTATTCAGAATACACCGTAACGGCTGAAGCCTACTGGTTCTGGTAAGCTCAAGTAAACGGTTTGGGTATCATCGGCTGTCAGCATCTCATAACGCATCAATGTGCCTGCTGGATGTACCTACACATGTAGCTTGATATTGATGAAATTTTGATGCTTTGATCTGCTTAGCCAGCGCATGCTTCTTCTATCATAGGTTATTGTTTCCTCAAAATCCTCTGGTCAGGACTTGATTCTGCATCTGACAATGAAAGCCGAGTTGCGGTCTTTTGGCATATTCCTTTGTGACAGATCCATGCACTAGGCAGGTTCCCAGCTTTGAGATGAACCTAGACTCTCCAATGGGATAAGGCCAAATATCCGCATGCCTGTGTGTTTTTTCCTGACATCAACTCAAGTCTGCACAGAGGTAAACCAAACTGGTTGGCATCGTTCTCCTGGCCGAGATAATAGTTGGTCGAATAATTCGGCATAGCATCAGTGATCCATCAGTTTGCTTAGTACTAAGTTGGTTGGTCTCAGAAACCTCGAGTCTCGAGATAGACGGTTGGATATGGATATGGAGATCCTCACCAGCCTCTGATCCGCTATACTGGGTCTGAATGTCGCACCGTGCTCCGTGTGGTCCCATTCCCTGTGACGGGTGTGTGGGTATGCCGCTCCATGCACGCAAGCGCCCTTTGTCGCCCTAGCCTCTAATGTCTGCCTGTCGCTTGTCCTGTGGGCGCCGTCACGATGCTAACTGCATGCAGATGCCATTACATGGCTAGCAGTTCTGCCTTTAACGGCATGAAACGTTGTTGCGTTGCTGCGCCGCAGACCTTGATCAACAGTTTGATTTCTCATCGTACAGCTAATAATAAGTCTCTTTCCACAACCATGTATGTAATCCGTTTAGGTGAGCTTCCAGCTGTTGTATCTGCACAAAAATTCTTGCGGTGCCAGACAAACAACATGGCGAGCCATATTCAGGATCTTGAAGCATTGCGGCACCCGGCCAGCTCCGTCGTGAACCATAGTTCGGTCAGTCTGGGCTTAACAAGATATCAACATGCCCACTGAGGTGCCAGTCGAAACAGGATCAGAAACACTTTGATGCCGTCTTGCTTCCTGTGTCTCACCTTTTTTGGCTCGTGATATCTTGTCTCATAATAGTGTGTGCATTTATTACCTTGTTTGACCCACATCGCATCTCTTCCATGAGATGGTCTCACCTTAGCATCATGTAAGAAAACCATTAGGCTAACTGCCGCCTTCATTCTCGCCATTCGAGACGTGAATCTTGTTTCTTCCAGCCTTCGTGAGAAACGAAAGGACGTCATAAAGCCGCATCCATGTTGCATCCCTCGTTCGGTCATCGTTAGAACACTCTAGCCTTGCACTCTGTTCCTCGACAGCTGGTCAAGAACACGGCCCAGCTTGACAGTAACTCAACGATAGATTCGCGAAAGCTGCATAGCATTGGAGGAACCTGAACAGGTTCAGTGGTAGCCCGTCAAGCAAAGCCTGATGATGTGATAATGCACTCAAGATCCAGAACACTACCTCGACGATATTTCATAATAAATCAAACGAGTCGAAATTCTTTACACACCTCGAAAGGCGCCAGCAAGGATTGAAGATGAAAACAAAAACAACTTGAAGTGATCAAGACACTAATTATCAGTCGGCCATTTAGATGGAACCCCCCTCTATGCAATAACGTTGCAAGTCTCCAACGTACCGTTGCAAAAGGCTCCAGATGTCTGGAACGCCAACCAAGTCGATCAATCGCGCGACCCCAGAATCATGATCCGTTCCACCGTTGTCCACTCAAGTTCCTTGTCCCTGTCATGTCTCTGGTGTAACCTGCTCTGCTTCATAAGGCGCTCTGCAGAGCGTCCCAGAGTTCGTGAATGTGTTTTAAGATACTATAAGAACTCACCACCCAGCAGACCGCTAAGAAACGCATTACCCAGGTCCGGAGAGTTAGCAGTCAGATGGAGCCCCGGGAAGCTATGGTAGAGGGAGGGAGGTGCGGGAACGATCGCCCCAAGACCCCAGACCACACCAATTCATGTCCCCAGCCAGCCCAGCCCAGCCTAACCAGCCCAACCCAACCCACGATCCTCGTTCACCATCCATCCGTCCCCGCACGCACACAGTTCCTGCTATGTGGTTCTTCCTTCATGAACAATGGATCATCATGAAGAAATGGCCATGGCCAGCGAGAGGCTGCATCTCTGCATAGTACCAAGCAGGGGAACGGGCTACCTATGCCTCGGGGAGCAAGAAAACATCGGTCCTTGGCATAGGTTGTCAAAATAAACTCAGCACAAGGCATCCCAAACTTATACTAAGTTTACCCACTTCTTTTTATCACTTTGGATAGAGGTCCTAAGTTTTATTGCCCCCCCTAGCTATTAGCCATGCGAGTGTCCCCAAAGATTCTCCAGATCCAGGATCTTCATGCCCCCATGTACATACACTGGCCCATCCACCGTGACCCCAACCTGGACCCCAGAGGCTGCTATCTCCACCATGGACCATGGATTGACCTAAGGTCGTAGACGAGATACGCGAGAAGCATGGCCCTTCACCTTCTGGGTATGGGAGAGACATCTGTGCCCCGCGCTCCCTTGTGGTGCTCAGCTCATATTCACAGACGGTTTGCACGCTTGCGAACTAAGAAGCCACAGTTCCCATTCATGATTGACGAGCGGGGGCTACCAATATCGATCACCAAACTGATCCACCTCGCCTATGTTTGACTTGGCCCGCCGCGGCTTTTTTTTTCCATGCCTAAACCGATCAGCCGTTGGCATTATCTTTGAGCCTCATCCTCATGCTTTTTTCATACTGGGGCACGAATCTTTAGCGAAACTTGATTGGTCTTTGTTGCGTCGTCATGGTTCGCCCATCACTCAGACGTCGTCCAGGCGTGCCCAAACACATCAAGCCAAAGGCGCCCCTAAACATGGACCTTCAACTTCAGTACCTGCCTTAAGCCGTAACGTAAAAATCTCGCTTGTAGATCACTAGCAAACGTCGTATGAGGTTGCTTTCCCGGCCGGCCCGCACGTGAAACCTTGCCGGCGCCGGATCCCCAGTCTCTTCGCCTCGGCTTAATCTCTTGGAAAATCACTATCAAGTGGGTGGCTGAGTTTCTCCTCTCCAAATCCTGGTCTCGCGTACTCAAGGAATAATTTAACCTCCCGTTTTGTTTGGCTGGCTGCCATATCCTTCACCTTGTGCGGTTTCTCGATTCTTTGAATCTCTGAGTCGCCATTGTCTCTTTAGCCCGCTGACAACACCTGAGTCAACAGCCTTCTCCATAAATCCGGGTCCGCATTGCATCATGCTGATGTATCATCCTTGCTAATCTGCCCTCGGCTCTCTGTCTTGTGACGCCTGACCAGCTGGAAACTTCGTCTTCTGGCTGACTTGCGAGTACGAAACCAATCACATCAGTCCGTGCGGCCGATTCTGAGCTACCAACAAGAGGCGTTTGTCTGGATCCTCATTCCCATAGCCTCACACCCGGCCCCTGTTCTTTTATGATACGCTTATCCTTGAGGTGGTTCAAAGTGCAACAATCTGATTTGAATATTTTCCCATTCGTTACCGCCGATGCCTGATTCCACCCAGTGGCAGAACGATAGTTGCTGTTCGCCAGGTAAGTCCACGGGTTTGCCGCGGTCTTCCTTCTCTACAACGCGTGCCATGCTCTTGAGATACATGCGGCGTGAAAGCAAAGCGACATGCTTTGTATAAGCTGCCCACCATCTATTGACGTTGAGCCCTTCGCAACCAGGAGGAGATTACATTCTTCTCATACTCGAATGCAAGGTCTCTTTACGACATACATCCTATTGTTTCTTACGAGCTCATACTGCACGCTAAACGCGACCCCGTGAGCTCTTCTCCGACGCGCGCCGCATTCAGACTCGAGCAAAGGCCCCGGCCTAACAGTACCCGGCGTCATGCATTTCCTAATACAGCAGCCTGCTGCTACCCCTTCGCCCATCACATGGATCGACGCGCCATCCTAGGGGTCTGCTCACCGGCCGCAGCCACGCCAGGAAATGCTAAACACAACGCTCGTGTAGACTGGTTGAAGAATCGAGTAATTCACAAACACCTGAAAGGACTGACAATAGATCCAAATAGCCTTTGGGTCTGGCAAGACCCATCAATATCCAATTACCAAAGCAATGCAGTTGGCAGAAATACTTCGGTTGGTTGCATCTGTCCCCGCCAGGCAGACTGAAGGTGAAGAACCGTCGTATCAATTTACTGTCATAAATGCCATCCCAATAATGGATGCTGTGAAAGACCTACCGGTGTGAGTTGCTTGGTTTGCCAATATATGTTCGAAATTTTGATGCGATATCAACGAGGTCATCAATAGGCTACAGGGATATTGATGACAGCAATGTCGCGACTGCAGTAAGCCCCCAGTGGTCACTGTTGCCCTGTGGGCTATCGTTCTCGACAACTTCGCTAATAATAGAATTTGCCACTATCGCTGTGCTATCCCTCTCATCCTTCGCACAGGCTTCATCGCCAGCCACAGTACACCTTGCAAACACAGCAACTTGCCTCTGTCGGGCGAAACACAGGTGTAGAGATTGGAACGAACCGGGCAATAGTTTTGTGCTCGTCAAGTTTTATTGTATGTTGTAGATAGGATCTTTGAATGATATTGCAGATGGCCAGGGCCAATGATCGGGCAGAAGCCAACTCATGACCATGTGTGACACAATGTCCGAGGCCTGCAGGAAGAGTGACATGATGACAAGGCAAGCACATATATTGGGAAGTTCTAGTGATGGGCTCGGCTGCCCTGCAGTAGGTACCTATCCTTGTGAACCCTCGGAGCCTGAAGAGACTTTTTCCAAGTCGATCCTTCTCCGTATCAATACTTCTCTTGACAGCGCATAGCGAGATTTCCATTGGTTCAGGACACTGCCTGCATATTGAGGCTGGCTGTCAAATTTGTCCATCGTTGTAACATTGACTTCAAGTCACATCAGGCAAATCTGCCAGCTCTGACCCCCCGAAGCAGCCGGTGCATTATCAGCTGAGAATCCTTCCGGTATTCAACTGTGAGATTGAACTCGATAGATATACAGAAAACGGAAGCGCCGAAAGGACTGCTTTACTTAAGGTACCAGGTCTGAGAATGAGGTTGGTGGTTTCTGCTGCTTTGCAGTATGCTCAAACCCTGAAGCGCATGCATTGTGACCTTCGTGACACAGCGTATGTCGAGCTGAAAAACTAATCCGAGGGTATTTCCCAAACTTTCTATGTATTGGTGAGACCCCTAGTATATAGAAGCTGTATATTTTCGAGCCGGGTGAGCATTTGGCCATCTTCCAGGTATGTTCTTGCCAATACGACTCGGGATCCGACGTTCGTGAGAGGGTAAAATGCGAGTCTTGGCACCGCACAAAACGATAGACAGACCCCCAAAGGGATTACAGCACTTCATGGCCAAACTTTTTTGTAACAGAAAAACGCTTCCTGGCTCATCTCGATGCTGATAGTAGGACTTGGTCAGATGCAGTGCTCGTAGCTGCTAACAGTATCCCACCTACCGTGACTCTGCTAGACAGTTAATACTGTGTATCATGCCTTATCATGGAACGGGCTTTGAGGAAAGACACGCCTCTGAGCCCGTGTTGGAGAAGATGAACTTAGCGCAACCTAGAGGGTGGGTGGGATAATACAACATTGTGTGTGGATTTGAGACTGTGAATCCGTCCCTTTCCCAAATTGCCGCAATAAGACTTGTATAATTGGTTTTTATAGGATGTAGAAAGCTATTATCTAGTTTGCGGTCTCGTTGACCAGACGTCGCAGGCTCTGGACTGGGGGCTCTGAGTGAAACTAAGGCAATTAATTCCTTCTTTCTCCATTGATTAAAGGGAGTTTCAACCAGATATTCAACAATATTGAGCGATGCTGAGGATTATGTGCATTAGAATAGCATGCGACTGTGGGATCGTATATGTGTAAGTCATGTGTATTTAGCAGGTGGTAAAAGCAGCAGCAGCTTGGCAGCATGCTGCCGGGACAATGCATGCTCTCTCAAACAGCATAAACATAATCTGTTTTTGTTTCAATTCCAAGCTGCTGGTGCTCAGGGCATCGAATTTTGCATAAAACGTAATCTGTAGAAAGAAGATATGAGAGGAGGGTGATGTGAAGTGAAGTTCAGAGCACGTGACTTTTTCGTCATGTGATAAGGATCTGCTAAACATAAGGTAGATTTCCAAGAAAGGGAAAGAAGTAATGGGAATTATCAGCTTCTTTACAGCCCATACAAAGAGAGACTAGGTAGGTGACAATTCCTTTGTTCTCGCTCTTCAGGAGGCAATAGCCCCGAAGACTACTATCAAGATATTGGCTCGTTCGCAGGAATGAGCAATTGCTGACTTATCGATAAGCGCCCCACTATCGCATACTCGAATACTTTGCGATCAATAGTCTTTTCATCATTATTATCTACTCTGAACTTTACCACGTCGCGAGAAAAGCAGCCTGTCAAAGATGGCCAGCTTGAAAAGATCCACCGAGATAGATTCTCTGGCCTCAAACATCTCGAGCAAGGTCTACGTGCGATCAACCCGGAGTGGCAAGGTGCAGAAAATCGTGAGAGAAGTCTACTTACGAACTGACATCCCCTGCTCTTCCAAGCTCTGCAAAGCTTGTCTTCAGGATGCCCCTAGAAATGCCGCTCAGCAAGGTGAGACTATTTCTTTCGCCTGACTCGCTCAGTCTATTAATGAGTGTTGCAGCTCAGCCTTTTGTGCTCTCGGACAAGCCAGCAGGCACCAAGACTTTCCCCCAGGGCCATTATCTGGTGCCTGATACTAACGCGTTGCTCAACGCAATGGACCTTTTCGAGCAGAGCTCAGCTTTCTACGATGTCATTATCCTGCAGACGGTACTGGAAGAGCTGCGAAATCGGTCATTACCACTCTACAACCGTCTAGTGGGGCTCACCAAGAGCGAGGATAAGAGATTTTACGTCTTTTTTAACGACTTTAGGCTCGAGACATTCGTCCACCGTCAGGTAAATGAGACTGTGAACGACAGGAATGACAGAGCTGTGCGGCTAGCCGTCAAGTGGTACGGCGAGCATCTTGCCAGGACGAAGGCGAAAAAGCTGCCAGCAGTAGTGATGCTTAGCGATGATCGAGAGAACCTTCGCAAGGCCAAAGAAGAGGGGCTTCATGCATCTTCTCTCCGGGACTATGTGAGCGGCCTCGAAGATGGCGAGAGACTACTTGATATGGTCGCGGAAGCTCAAAACCAAGAGTCTTTTAAGAAGCAGGGTCAGATGCTGTACCCTGAATACTTAACTCTATCAAGGATGATGACCGGAGTCAAAGCTGGGTTGATGCATCAAGGAATCTTTAACGTGTCGCCATATAACTACCTTGAGGGCTCGATCAAAGTACCGGCATTCCCCAAACCTCTGCTCGTGTTGGGTCGCGAAAATATCAACCGAGCCGTTGATGGTGATGTTGTGGTTGTTGAAGTTCTTCCCCAAGATCAGTGGAAAGAACCTTCGACAAAGATCATTGAGGAGGACGCCATCACCAAGAACGAGAATGCAGATGTGGAAGAGAGCCAGGATCTCGTATCTGAAAAGGAGCGAAAGGCCTTGCAAGAGCAGGTCAAGAAGACTCAGAAGAGTGCATCAGAGAGCAAGCCACAGCCTACAGCCAAGGTTGTGGGTGTTATCAAGCGTAATTGGCGTCAGTATGTTGGCCATATCGACCCATCGTCTGCCAGCAAGGGTTCCAGCCAAGGCCGCAAGCAGGATAGCGTTTTCCTCATCCCAATGGACAAGAAGATTCCCAAAATCCGCCTTCGTACACGACAGGTTGCTGACCTTCTTGGCAAGCGCCTGTTGGTGACTATTGATGCCTGGGAGCGTGACTCAAGACATCCTGTCGGACATTTTGTGCGATCTCTGGGTGAGCTGGAGACCAAATCGGCGGAGACTGAAGCTCTGTTGCTGGAGTGGGATGTTCAATATCGACCTTTTCCCAAGACCGTATTGGACTGCCTTCCCAGAGAGGGGCACGACTGGAGAGTGCCGACAAGCCTGGAAGATCCTGGTTGGAGGCAGAGAGAGGATCTTCGAGGTCTTCTCATCTGCAGTATTGACCCTGTTGGGTGCCAGGATATCGATGATGCTCTCCATGCCAAGCAGCTCCCTAACGGGAACTATGAAGTTGGTGTTCACATCGCCGACGTATCCAACTTTGTCAAACCTGCCAACGCCATGGATACTGAAGCCAGTATCCGGGGTACCACAGTCTATCTCGTCGACAAGCGTATCGACATGCTTCCTCCTCTTCTCGGTACGGATCTTTGCTCGCTCAAACCCTACGTCGAGCGATTTGCATTCTCGGTGCTCTGGGAGCTGAACGACAACGCTGACATCGTCAACGTTCGCTTCACCAAGTCTGTCATCAAATCTCGAGAAGCTTTTAGCTACGAACAGGCCCAGTTGCGAATTGACGATGAGTCTCAGCAAGACGGTCTTACCAAGGGAATGCGCATGCTTCTCATGTTATCCAAGAAATTAAAGAAGAAGCGAATGGATGCTGGTGCCCTGAGCCTCTCTTCTCCAGAAGTCAAGGTGCAAACTGAATCTGAGACGTCTGACCCTATTGATGTCAAGACAAAGCAGCTTCTCGATACAAACTCTCTCGTCGAAGAGTTCATGTTGTTTGCCAACGTTAGCGTTGCAGCCAAGATCTACGAAGCATTTCCTCAAACCGCCATTCTCCGTCGTCACGCCGCCCCCCCAAAGACAAACTTTGACGAACTATCAAACCAACTCCGCACCAAGCGTGGCATGGAGTTGCGGACCGACTCCAGCAAGGCCCTTGCCGATTCTCTAGATCAGTGCGTGGACCCCAAGGAGCCATTCTTCAACACGCTTGTGCGTATCATGGCTACTCGCTGCATGATGAGTGCAGAGTATTTCTGCTCTGGAACACAAGCCTATCCTGAATTCCGCCATTACGGTCTTGCTTCAGAGATCTACACTCATTTCACCTCTCCCATTCGACGTTACGCCGATCTTCTTGCCCATAGACAGCTCGCTGCTGCCATCGACTACGAGGCCATACACCCCAACGTCCGCAGCCGCGGTCGCCTTGAGGCTGTTTGTAAAAACATCAATGTGCGCCACCGCAACGCCCAGATGGCCGGTCGTGCCAGCATCGCCTATTATGTCGGCCAAGCTCTGAAGGGCAAGGTTGCTGAGGAAGACGCGTTCGTGATGAAGATTTTCAGCAACGGCTTCGTCGTTCTTGTTCCACGGTTTGGTACAGAGGGTCTGATCCGCCTTCGAGACCTTGCGGAGCCTGAGCCCGAGGCTGAGTACGACGCAGAGACATACACGCTTACAACCAAGGGAAGCCGCGAGCTCAAGGTAGAGCTCTTCCAAAAGGTCAGGGTTAGAGTCCGTGACGAGAAGGATGAAATGACAGGCAAACGCGGTGTCAAGATGGAATTGATCGAAGCATAGATATAGAGGAACAAAAGCTGGGTTGTGTTTGGGAGGTACACAGCATCATGCATAATCTACGAGTCACTTGGTAAACCATGTAGGAGTTTGGGAAGACAAATTGTTTTTTTACGAATGTATATGTATATGCACGGATATAAACCGTTCTACCAGATCCTTGAAACGCCAAACTTTCCAGTGAAGAACTCATGTTAACCCTTCCGTCATTTTGCTGAACAAAACCCCTGAAACACTTTTCTTTACTGCTCCATGGCATCGGCGGCTTCGGCACTGCCCTCGTCGTCACCCCACAGGCCCTCGAGCTTGAACTCGGCAGCCCATTCGGTCACGATCTCCTTCTGGTCAGCCGCAACCTCGTCCTCGCCAGCGTTCTTGATGGCCGACTTGGAGGCGGTGGTTGTCGACTCGACAGCTAGAACAGGAGGGTCAACCCATCCCTGGATGCGGCCGTCTCGCCAGTCAGTGACGACTGTCATAGCGGCAGCAGAGAGGTTAGGGATGCCGCCACGACCAAGACGGCCTCTCTTGCGGGCGACTTGAACGAGGAAGTCGGTGGTGATATCACCATCAGCACGATCAGGGAGGAGGGCAGGAATATCGTAGACGCTCGTGAGCTTCTGCATAAGATCAGGAGAAGCTGATAGACGCTTCAGGAGAAGGGCTACGGCGGGCATAGGATCGTCGATCTGCTTGGGAGGGACCGCGTTGAGGAGAACCAAGTGAGCATGTGCCTCAGTGGCGTTCTTGAGAGAAACGAGACCAGCAGATTGGGTGGAAGACGATGAAGGGAAAACAACACCGGGGGAGTCGAGAAGAGTAAGCTTGCTGTCGATCTTGACAGAGCGAATACTTGTGGTAACACCAGCCTCGGCACCGGCAGGGCAAGCCTTGGCAGAGCTGCCACCCTTACCGCTCATCCTTGAAAGAAGAGCGTTGATAACAGAGCTCTTGCCGACGTTGGGATAACCGATAACACCGACAGAGACGGCGCGCTTGAGTTGTCGGCTGGCGGCAAAGCTCTTGAGGGCCTTGAAGAGCGTGGCAGAGGTGCTCTGGACGGTCAGATCGCGGTGGTTAAAGGTGTGGGCGTTGGGAGCAGCGCCAGAGGCTCGGAGAGGCAGGGTAGGGAAGTATCGTCGCAGGTAGATAAGCCAGTCCCGTAGAACCTTGGGAGGGATGAGATCGACCTTGTTGATGACCAGGATCAGTCGCTTGCCGCCAGATGCGGCAGCCATAATCTGGCGCTCGACCTCGCGAGAGCGGGTGCCCTCGGGATCGCGAGCATCGAGGACATAAAGAACAACATCGGCCTGCTCAACGACTTGCTTGAAGACTCTGTCGTAGGTCTTTCTCGATGAGGCCTGGCCAATGGACATCTCAAGGCCACGGTCGTTGTCGGAGTCGTCGCTATTGTCGTCCTCGTCCATGTCATCGTCGTCAGCCAGTTGTCGATCATAGGTAGCAGCAGCAGCACGGGCGCTCGCGATAAGTGCAGCCATGGGGTTTGACTCGTCGATATCCTCGTCCATGCCGTCCTCCTCCATCTCGTCTCCAACGTCGACCTGGACATCGGTCATGGCCGCCTCGTCCTTGGCGCCCGTCTTTGCGGCCTTGGCCAGCTCCTTTCTTCTTTGCGCCTCCTCGGCCTTCTTTAGACGGTTCTCCTCAATCTCCTGGAGCAGCTTCTCCTTGTAAGGGAACAGGTTGGGGATACCGGGGTCCTTCTTCAACTTTGATCGCCATTCCGGGTTCTTCTTTGCCAGCTTGCGCTCCTTCCTTTGCTTTGCGGCGGAAGCCTTTTCGATCTTGTGGCGAAGACGAACGGGAGTTCGCTTAGACTTGGGCTCTGAACAGTCAAATTAGTACTGGAGACGCTATATTCGGGTGGATTTATGTTGGTTCGACCTACTCTTGGGTTTGGTAATTGAGCCGGCCATTGTGAAATCTTTGACTTTACTATACTGTGATCGGCTTGTCTTCTTCACTCATTGGTGTAGTCTCGGCCAAAAGTTTGAAAAATTAAGTGGGATATCGAATTCTGCCGCTTTAATTTTCAGACCGCTTTTCTTCCCCCCACTTCGGAAGGTACGTATCTTTGCTGGTGAATCAACCAAAAGGAACACTGAGATTGATTGATGGGTTGACTTCTATTTACAGACAACGATGAAATAGATCATAAAGCTGCAAGTCAAAGCTTTCAATTCAAGTCTCAATTTCGTGCAGTACAAGGTCTTGTCTGGGTGGTTTGAGACTCTTCAAGTTCCTATATCTACTAATATATATCTGTGTTGGGAATATCCTAGTTCAAGAGATTATAAAGCATGATCCAAGGGCCATAATTAACACAAGGACTTTCAGGATCAATCTTGAACTCGTCAGCCCGTTGATTGTATGTATGGTGACTCTGGCAGCTCCTTGACTTGAATCGTTGACTATGCCTACTAAGATACGCCAGACCCGAAACCCGATAACATACTTAGGTACCTTACCTAGACCCGAAAACCACAGGGCCATATCAACATGGTATGACTATCACTTGTTCCCGAAATGCGAAAGAAGTTTGTATCGTTATAAAATCGATCAACCGCAACTTGTGCTAGAACAATATATATAAATTCATTGCCTTTGCTCTTGGATGTCAGCACACTCTTACACTAAAAGCCACACCACATAGCCATCCAATGTCTTCAGAACTCATCCAGCAAATTCAGGCGGAACTCGAGGCCGCTACGGCTCGATACATTGATCGCAATCCTCGATCAAAGGCTCTTCACGATGAAGCTCTCAAATCAATGCCTGGCGGAAACACAAGGACTGTTCTACACGCTAGCCCATTCCCTGTTGTGATCAAGTCTGGCAAAGGCCACCAGATTACTTCAGAGGATGGACATACGTAAGTCCTCTAAGCTACTGCAACCAGAAACCCTGCTTACAGATCATATAGTTATACAGACTTCACCGGCGAGTTCACAGCTGCTCTCTATGGGCATTCCAACCCCGTTATTATCTCGGCTATTCGAGATGTACTTGACAATGTAGGCATGAATGTTGGTGGCAATACTGCTCAAGAGCAGATATTCGCTCGGGAACTCTGCAGTCGCTTCAATCTGGAACATGTACGCTTCTGTAACTCTGGTACTGAAGCCAACATCCACGCTCTAGCAGCTGCCAGGGCTTTCACCAAGAAAAGAAAGGTCGTCACTTTCAGCGGGGGCTATCATGGTGCTGTGATAGGATTTAAGGGAGGAGAACCAGAGGCCAACAATGTCGACCTGGATGATTGGGTCGTGGCCAGATACAACGACCTTGATAGCGCTCGTGCTGCTATTGAGAGTGAGGGTGTTGCTGCAGTGTTGGTGGAAGGGATGCAAGGCTCTGGAGGTGGCATTCCTGGACACCCTGAATTTCTTCAGGGGATACAAGAGATTGCTGGAAAGGTAAGCTCCACGTGCTCTGTCTGCTCCATCCTGTATACTCACATGCTCAGGCCGGCGTCTTGTTCATCATCGACGAAGTCATGACCTCCCGCCTCTCAGGAGGGGGTGTCTCCCAAATGAGGGGACTCAAACCAGACCTCAAGACCTTTGGAAAATATCTCGGTGGAGGCCTAGCTTTCGGTGCTTTTGGCGGTAGAGCAGACATCATGGCTGCTTTTGATCCACGGCTTCCCACTTCCCTCTCGCATTCAGGCACTTTTAACAACAACACTCTGGTGACACACGCTGGCTACGCTGGCCTAACAAAGATCTACACGCCCGAGGTTGCAGATCAATTCACCAGATCTGGTGATGAGCTCAGGGAGCGGCTCAATGCAGTAACAAAGGGTACAAGAGTGCACTTTACTGGTATCGGCACTATCATGGGGGTTCATTTTCCCAAGGATGGTTCTCGTATGATCGAAAGATCTGGGGAAGTCGAAGAACTCGACTCCTTGAGGGACCTTTTTTGGCTTGACATGCTGGAGGAGAACTTCTGGATTGTTAGAAGAGGATTCATGGCTTTGGTGCTCGACACTCCCACGGACGAGTTTGACAGGTTTGTTAGTTGTGTTGAGGCATGGGTTTCTAAGCGTGCGAAAATGGTTAAAATCTAACTACAAGTCTTATCATTAGACCTTTGTTCGAAGCATTATATACCTAGGTTAATAAATATCTTTGTCTTATTTGTCAGATGATAGACATGGTCGATATATGTACCTAGGTAAGTTGTTCAAATGCATGTTCAGTGTCTGATTGGCCAGCCGCCTTGCCTTGATCTCCACATAATTCTTTATCCTAAGTACCTACCTAGAGTACCTACTTACCTTACCTAGTCCATACTTCCCTTCCACCTTCAATCGCTTTTTTCTTTCCTTCTCACCCTCGCGCCAATCAACCGTTCATCTCCATCACAACTCCTCACATCACAAAACCTCGGCGATGGATTTCCAAAACCGTGCCGGCTCGAAATTCGGTGGCGGAGGCGTCGCTTCTCAATCCGCCACCAACGCCGACCGTCGCGAACGTCTTCGCAAGCTCGCTCTCGAGACCATCGACCTCGACAAGGACCCATACTTCTTCAAGAATCACGTCGGCTCGTTCGAGTGCCGTCTTTGTCTCACGGTTCATCAGAATGACGGTTCCTACCTCGCTCATACCCAGGGCAAGAAACATCAGACCAACCTCGCCCGTCGCGCTGCTCGTGAGCAAAAAGAAGGTCGTCAAGGCGCCGTTGACCCAGCTACTGGTCTCCCCATTGGAGTTACAGGCGCAGGCTTCGCGCAGCGTCGCAACGTCGTAAAGATCGGGCGCCCAGGATACAAGATCACCAAGATCCGCGACCCTGTCTCTCGCCAACAAGGTCTGCTCTTCCAGCTCCAGTATCCCGATGCGACCCCCGAAACATCTCCCAAGTGGCAGGTCATGAACGCCTTCACTCAACACGTTGAGGAGCCCGACAAGAACTTCCAATACCTACTCGTCGCCGCCGAACCTTACGAGACAGTTGGCTTCAAAATTCCTGCTCGTGAGCTTGACAAGCGCGAGGACAAGCAGTTTGCATTTTGGGATCCGGATGCCAAGGAGTATTGGATTCAGGTCATGTTTATGACTGAGCGTGAGGAACGTTTCAACGCGGCTCCTGGTTTGACGGCAAGGAGGTAATAATCCATTTAATTACCCTCTGGTGGTCATGGTTATTTGCATCTTGGGAGTAAAGAGAAGGATATCCGGGTCATGGGACGGCGTTTCGGTGTTTTTTAGCAATAATTCTGTCCGAAGCATCCAAGTCTCGAAACAAACACCAGTAGAGCCTTGTTGCTGTGTATGGGTTGCCAAATTCCACGCATACCTATCACTCAATCTCCTGTGATCCCGCCACAGCAATTCAATTAGACTTCAAGAATTTAATGAAAGACTGTATTCCAAAGGGCATGTCTCAAACAACACAGTTCAGATACATGCACTATCATCATATATCTCCACATGTTTTGCTTCAGTATATTATTATTGACTTGTACAGCAGTGACTGGAAACCTCGTGTTTTGTTACATGTCCTGTATAATGCGATGCAAATTGTAGACAGCAAACGTCCTAACCGACTTTGTATGCCCCTCCATCTGAACCAGACCTGCTACCATAGTATCATCAAAAACATGCGTCGAAACAACCAAAAGGCTCAACAAAAGGGCAACCCTCTCACAAAATTCGCATCGTCTATCGTGTCACGAATAAATGCTTGAAAGAATCATTGTACTCATCCGAGTTGCCGCCCCCTTTTCCATCGACAGCGCCGGTTCACAGAACTGAGTTCGCTTCGTGGATAGACCATGCCGCAAGCCATACCACCTCAATCCATTTATCGGAAGTTGTTATCAAATCGCTTGAATGTGTAGCCGATGAATGGCAAGCTCATCTCTGGAGACTCCTCAACCTTGTGGCCTTGCTGGATAGCCTGCGCCTTGAGGACAGTGGCGTTATCGGTCTGATCAATTTCATCAGTAGGGAAATAAGTCGTGTCGATGTTGGAGGTCAAGCGAGGCTCGAAGGGTGCGCGGATACGGCGCAGGCTATCAAACTCAACACCGCGGAAGAAAGCATGAGCCTTAATTTCGTGGGCACCACCACGGCCGAGACGGTTCTCTGTGTTACAGACCATGCTACTTTGTGTTAGCAACCTGCGCTGCCCTTGACTCTCGAGATGATTGCTTACCTTCGGATAAGATGCTCCGCATCGGTACCCAGTGTGATATCGTCCGGAAAATACAGAGTTTGTCTCCAGTTGACAATCTTGCGGTAGGTGTCATGGCTGTCTTCAGCGCAGAAAGGAGGCCAGCCGACCAGACACTCGAACATGATTGTGCCGAGTGACCACCAATCACAGTCGAAGGTGTAGCCGTGGCCAGTGAAAATCTCAGGAGCAATGTAGTCAGGAGTTCCGACGGTCGAGTACGCCATAAGTCTTCGAGATCGTCTCCAGTCGTTGATCTGGGATCGATTGCTGACTGTCAGGTTGATTTGGTCAAGCGCAACCGAGTTACGGTCGCGAGGCCTGTTTGATCGGCCCTGCAACAGCTGCTGATAATAGTTATTATCGTGTAGCCTGTGGAATCCCGTTGACAGGCCAAAATCTGTGAGTTTGACATGTCCTCCACGATCGAGGAGAATGTTGTCAGGCTTGATATCACTATTAAAGGTCAGACGTCGTTCGCGGGAAAACAGGGGCTTGAGAGCGTGATACATACCGGTGGATGAAGCCCAACTTGTGGACAGCCTCGATAGCAAGAACAATCTCCGCAATATAAAAACGAGTGATATCCTCCGAGAAAATTTCATACTTGATAAGCATTGTCATTAGATCTCCACCGGGCAAGAACTCCATTAGCATGTAGAGGAAGTATGAGTCCTGGAAGGTGGTGTAGAGCTTGACGACCCATGGACTGTCGGACTCGGCGAGAATGTCTCGCTCTGATCGAACGTGTGCAAGTTGGTCCTTCTTGAACATTTCTGTCTTTATCAGAGACTTCATAGCATAGACCTTGCCATCACCCTTCTTCTGCACAAGCTTGACCTCTCCAAAGGCACCCTTTCCGATAATCTTTACAGTATTATAGTTTTCGGGTTTATCCTTGGTACGAAGGAAACGCAGATACTGGCCTTCTTTTCTGCCAGCAGTGGACCAGAGCTGTTCACGTCTAGCGGCGCCCTGTGAGGGGTCCTGAAGCTTCTGCTCCAATTCACTTTGTCTATGTGGTGATCATGAGTTAGTTGCACAACTCTCTCGGACAGCAACGAGACCGAAGCACGTGGGCACATACCTTTGGTTGCGCTCGCGGGCACGCTTGACACTATCCTTAAAAAAGTCGGCGGCGAGCTGAGAACACTTCTTTTGGTTGCTATTGGCATTTGTACCATATCGATCAGGGTTTCGCTCGGGTGCACGTTGGAATTCTTCTGCGGGGGCAGAGGCCTGTGTAGGCATGGGAGGGGCGTTCATGTAGCTGTTGTAGCCAGGCTGCTGCCCTGTACTACCAGCGGTCCTGGGACGCTGACCGGGAGAGGGACCTCGAGCATAACCTTGCCCTCGAGCAGCGCCTCCGAGGTTCTGATGAGAGAACTGGTGAGCGAGACCTGTGTTGGGGTCGTTGGTGCCTGGGGTATTGGATCGTGGTTGATACCCAGCAGCCTGAGCATAGTCATTGGACTGCTGCTGTTGCTGGCCGCCATACTGGGCATATTGGTTCTGGTTAAAGTAACCCTGGGGCGCATAACCACCAGCATATTGCTGCTGCTGCTGTTGACCTTGGGGTTGCAATCCACCAGGCTGCTGACCTGAAGCTGAAGGGAAAACGGGCTGCGGGAAAGTCGAAGGCGTAGTGGGATATGCTGCCCTGTCTGAGGCGGTCAAACGGTCGTTGCCGTTGCCAAAGTTGAGATAGAGGCGATTGTTATTGTTGTTGGGATCCATCTTGTCTGATTGCGGCGTCTCGATCGCCTCGTTTCGCCCTGTATCGTATCGACAAGTTGGTGAACAACTCTTGAAGAGGTGAAAAGAATCAAGACTGAGGTGGAAATCGAGATGGCGGACAAGTTTCAGGGGAGGGTCAAGTCCAGGGGCTGTGGAGGGGAGAGCGAGGGGCGGCGCGGGACTAGAGCTGCCTTTCCGCAGGAAGGTCAGTTACAGTTAGTACCTTGCCTGCCTACCTACCTAGGTAGGTACTGCTAACTGGAGAGTGCCTGGGTAGGGGAGTACAATCCGGGTAAAGTAGCACCAGAGCCACCTCTGGCGGAGCACCAAGAGACTGGTGCACGGTCTCTGAAGGTCTCAGATTGAAGGGGAGACGAACAGGAATAAAAAAGGTTGATTTTGAGAGAAAGGTTGAAGGAGAAGGGGAAGTCGGGTTCCGTATAAAAGCCCTGGAGGTACTTGAGGATTTTCGTTTGGCAGTCTCCCTCCACTAAGATCAAATATGACAGGTGCTGCCACTGTTGTCACTGTCACTGTCACTTTCACCACCTGCACTACGCGACCTTCACTTGTGCTCCCCGAGCCGAAACGTGCAGGGATGGGATCGTCCTTCCCTAGGTGTTTTGGCTTAGGTTCAGGCAAAGCCTACCTAGGTAGGTAAGGAGTGGTCAAAGTTGGCGGTTGGCACACGACGGGCCGTGAAGTGGAATAGGTTGGTTCCATGTTATTTGGAGGCAAGAGATCCGAGGGGTCAAGTCTGAGGGGTCCAGCAACAACTGGAAGTGTGGCGGGCGACCTGAACTGGCACATTTTAGCTTCAAATTAGCGGTGTTTAGTGGCAATCATTCCTATAATGGGCGCTGTGGCTGCTATAATCTCAGTACCTAACCTAACAACTACCTTAGTAGGTAGCTACCTAACTTGGATGAGAATGGTCCAAATCGATAATGGGTCCATCTATATAAGTTGAATCTTCAGGTATCAATCAGCAAGAATTCATTTTGCGAACAAGAAGTTGTTGGAAGCGGAATTGCACATCAGTCAATGCCTCCACTTGTAACAAATGTGATTGCCTCGAATACCTAGCAAAGTATTCACTTCAGCAGACCAGTTTTTTCCCTCCTCATCATGATGACTTCTACGCCCGTTACATTCAACTAATGGGAGATTAGCATCTCCTGTATTTCCTCTCGAACTAATTCAATACCAACAAGCGGTGTTGGTCGTGACTTAATCGCGTACTGACCATCATATCCTCCATGCTATGGCACTTTTTTCATCCTAGCCACTGAACTACATACAATCTTCATCCCAGGCTATCCTGACCGATAGGCCCCTCAGGGGCTGAACCCCTGTTGTTGTGTTCCCCCAGATATTGCTGTTTGTGGTACTACCGGTATTCCTGAGCCTCAGGTGAACCTGTCACCCATGTGAGTCAGGGACCTCTCAGCCTCTTGGTAATCCATATCTCAATTGTTTTCCTATGGATGGTTATCATCAGAGGAATTGTCCTTGTAGAAGACCAGAGCTTGCTCTATTATCCACCATCTATTTCGCGTAGTTCTCATGTTATATTAATATGGACCTTGACTCCCGTCGGCTTTTATTACAACATTCGGCTGTATATCCCACATGGCAATTCAACGGTGATCATCACACAAGTACTTGAATGGGATCGTAGTGATACCTGAGTTAGTCAAGTCATTTGAGGAAAGCGACATTCCTTTTTATCTGCAACTACAAACAGCTCTCCTGAAATCAGAACATAAACGACGAAGACTCTATCTTGTGATCACAACATAGGATGTTATTCCCTACCGTTTCTAGAAGCTTTATGGAAGTTTCGCCAGACCAGTGTAGACTATAACTCTTAACGCACTACAGACAAACAAATTTTCAGTAAGTATCATATACCTACCTAACTAGAGTAAAGGAAACCAAAATCAGTCACGTCTTAAATTCTAATATTTCAGTTCGTCAATAAAACCAGAGATGCCTCCGTTCAATTCATATAGTTGCCGGAACTAAAGTATTTCCCTCCCGACTGCCCGGGCCTTATCGGAACCGCTTATCTCTTATCGTCGTTTTTTTCCCTTCGGCGGACCAACAGATCAAGCACGAGGTCGATATTAATACACTCGCTATCCTGTGGCTTAGACGGCACGAATACCACGGCGATTGATTTTCCAGGCCGGCTCATCGCACATTAAACACCGCCGTAGCACTTAGATACGCACAATGGCCGAGCCCAGCCCTTCAGCGCAGCAGCCCGCTGCCGGCACCGGCGCAACGTACAAGGCGCCCACACCGAAGCCGAAACAGAACCCAGCTCTTCGGATGATGGGCCTGCCAAATCTCCCTCGAAAACTCCCCTCGCGTAACTGGCTTATATTTTGGGCTATCACTGGCTCTATTTCAGCTGCTATCATCTACGACAAGCGAGAGAAGAAGAGGGCTACTGCGAAGTGGAAGCACGCTGTCGCCCCTCTCGCAAAGGACATAATCCCCTCAGCAAGCCAACTGCCTCGCAAACTGACCATTTACCTCGAGGCGCCTCCTGGGGATGGTTTACGGGTTGCACAAGACCATTTTATTGAGTATGCCAAGCCGGTCTTGGCTGCCTCTGGTCTTGACTGGGAATTCGTTCAGGGAAGACAACAAGGTGATGTGAGAGCTGCCGTAGCAGAGAAGATTCGTCGGGAGAGGAGGAAGTATGAGAGGCCAGATGAAGAGGACCTACAAACAGACGAGGCTATAACTGAGTCATTGAGGAAGAAAAACCAGGTTCCAGAGTATGATGGTGTGAAAGGTGATATCATCTTCGGCCGACATACATGGAAGGAATATATCAGGGGACTGCACGAGGGTTGGCTTGGTCCTCTTGACCCTCCCGTAAAGCCTGAGCCTATAACAAAAACTGTTGAGGCGGATTCTGAGACTCCCAAGGCTGAAGGTGCGCAACCCGAAGAGGAGAAGGAGGACAAGAAGGAGAAGGAGGACAAGAAGGAGAAGGAGGAAGAGAAGAAGCCTGAGCGACCGCCCCAACCACTGCCCTACAACATCACCACCGATTATCCCATCGCTAAACTCCCTCCTCAAATTCCCGCCGAGTTTTCCCCCGCAAACCCTATCCCTCTTCCACACCGCCTGGGCTTCCGTCACACTCTGGTCCGCCTGAACCGCTTCTTCAACCGCCGCAAACTAGCCGACGAGATCGGCCGCGAGGTCGCTGCTGTATGCTTCGCCAGCTCTTCTCGTGAGTGGCGAGAGGCCGATGGTCAGTATGAGCAGGAGCTCGTTCTAAAGCATGAGGAGAACGACTGGGTCAAGTCGGTTTGGAAGCCCGAGGACCCCCCCAAGCAAGATGATGACAACACCGCCACTGCGCCTACTGAGCCCCCCAAGGAGAAAATTTGGCCTGCGCCTATGGTCGTTGACCCTCGATTGGCACAGCGCATGCGGCGCTTCGAGATTGCCCTTGAAGATGAAGCCCGCGCCGCACAGATCAAGGTCTCTGAGGCCGAGATTGAGGGATGGGTAAAAGGAAGCTTCCGCAGCTTGTGGAACTACACTGTCGAATCAGTGACCGCCAAGCCCATGAGACCTAATGTTGGTAATGTGGACAGCGATGAGTAGAACGGAGTGTTGTTCTTGACATATTAAAGGGGGGCGCGGTGTGACGGGGGACACCGCTTTGTATGTTCATGTATTACTACAATTCTGCTATGGAGTACATCTCATGGTTAGGGTCCAAATTTTGTATATTATACCAGGCGTGAGGCTGGTGCTAATGTAACATTAATGATAGAACGAGGTATGGCATCGAGCGTGGTCTTGGTCTATTATGCTATACGATTCAATAGCATTTGATCTCCCTTCATCATGTAGCCTCGACGTTACTGTGGTTTGCTCAGACCTTCAATCGTCATCATCTGAATTGCTCCCATAGCCCACCAATACTAGCCCCTTCTTCTCTGGTGGCTTAGCAGCTGACTGATTTGTCGTCCTGGACTTTTCATCTAATGCATCACGACTCGGGCCTTTGACTGGCTTTGTATCTTGTTTCCCAGTTTCTTTCTCCTCCGCTGCGCTGACTTTTCGCCTCAACCCCTTGACATCTTTCTCTTTCGTGCGCTTCCTCTTACGGCCAATCTCCCATGACTCGCCTTCTTCTTCGACGCCAACGGTTTCACCCTGAGCAGTATCGCCCTTTTGTCGCTCTCGAAATGCCTTTAGACGTTCTTCCGTCTCTCGTTTTACGCGTTCCTCTTCTGCACGCTTGTTGGCGCGTATCTCATCCAAAAACTCTATCTCGTCATCATCCAATGCACGAAACTGGTTACGTAGTTTGGTCTGCTCCTCAAATTCGGCCTGTTTTGCCGCTGTTGCGTTCAGTAAAAAATGTGGAATGATCTTGAGAATGGCCTTACCTTTGTTAGCCTGGAGGACGTCGTATAAGGTCTTCTCGCCGTCTCCTGTAGCAGCCTTGATGCGCTTTTCCTCGCGCTTCTTTCTTTCAGCCTCCAACTGCTGCTCAACTGCTTCCCATTCTTTGGATTTGACGGAATTGTGCAGTGGCTGTTGAGGTGTTGATTCTGTGCCACCGGCGTCTTTCGAGATCTCTCCAGATGAGCCGATCTTGCCAGCCGATACGAAGCGGCTGGACATTATCTGACATAGACTGGAGTTTACGTCTTGAACGGACACGTCTGGTGAGAATAGGGAAAGCAATTATAAGACTACCTATGGGGAAGCTGAGTACTCAGGTTGAGGAGGTTTTAATGAGTACTTCAACTATCCGATAATCTACCGGTCAACGGCGCAATCAGCGAGTCCACTTCAAAAGCCATCACAGACAGTTTGTGCACAAATCAGCTCGGAAACGGTGAATAGTAGCAGCCATATCATGGATAATACTTGTGTTTTCATTCCAAGGTGAATTTTCTCGTTCTTCTTCTTTTGCATGAGTCAAATCTCAGTGGCAATCACGACTTACCCACCTCGTGGGATCTCCCGCTCCATAAACAAGGAGTATCCTGAGAATGTCGTGCTTCCAGACATTTCTTTGAACCTAACAACAACTGCATCAGGTTCGTTCGAATGGGCTGAGCCATATATAGCAAAAAAGTTTGCTTTCAAGACCTTTTATTTGCGCACATCGTACACAAAAACTACTACCTATAGACAGCTCCGGATGGCTGAAAAATACATTCGGTTTGTTGAATGGCAACACAAAGGTTCCTAGCAGTTTATTCTTGCAGGCTGCATTGGATTGTGCCCTTGTATGATGCTCAAATATTCCGTAAGAATCATACCAAGTCGTAAGAAAAGATGCAATAGCAATAAAAAAACAAAGTCGGCAGTATAATGAATCCATTAAGCCGACGTGACGAAAAGAAGATGCCAACGACCCGTTGGTAACATCTCACTGTAATGCCCAACACCGAAACCTGTGACAGATAAGAGTCAAGAGTACAATACTCGCTTTCCTTGGCGTCAAACCTGACACCACTCCAGGCTGGAGCCGTGACGATGACGAAACCCAGGGAAGTACAAACAATGTGATATCAAACCCTATGATCAAAGTGATCAAATCCAATTCCTTTGTTTTACCCGCTGAACGCAATGCATAATCCCGTCGTGTGAAACCGTTCCCTGTGGTCAAAATTCATATCTGCCACTTGCAATAACAAAGAAAAGAAAAAGAAAAAGCGGAATATATACCATCCCCAAGATTCCTGTCGCATAGCTCAGTCCATCCGACCTATGGCACTCGTGTCGAATCAACTTTCATATCTATCTGCGCCACGACGAGATCATGAAGGAGAAAAGATGGTCAGACTAAATTGTGACCAGATTCGCACGATCCTGCGTTCACCACAGAATCTAGTGTCGAGTGAATGGCAGCGACCAAGTTCTGCTGAGTCGCCATCTATAACAAAGATACTGCGCTTGAGCTTTGTACCCATGTCCGGTCATTGTCCGAGCCTCCAGTGCAGCGGCGATATACTCGAATTGGAGTATGACGAGGGCGGAAATGTTGAACAGAGGGAAACCGTGCGCGCAGAAGCCTTTGGAAACCGAAGAAACCGCAAGTCTATCGAGCGGGAACCATGTAGTGTAAAATGAAAAAGCCGAACGCCGATTATGACCATTACAGAACGTTTAACCAATAAAACAACAAAGAAAATGCCACAATTTTCGGACTTGAGTTGACGTTGGTGCGTCTTGACGACCCGCGAGGAGAGTGGATCAGGCTTTTCAGCTCCTGTCATCAAGTCGTGGCTGTAGAGTAAAATCCTGAGAATGATCCGCCGAAAGATCATGTTATGAACAATTTTGTCGTGCCTGGGGTATCTGAATGCGAATTTATCGTTCTCGGGATGCGTGTAATAAAAAGGAAATCGTGGCCGTAAAAAATGAAAACCCTGTAAAACTTTTTTCTTCTTTCCAAGACCGAACCGCGCTCGAATAGAGAGCCATTATGTGAAACTTTTGATGAATGTTTAACCCATGACGGGCTGACTGTAGCCGTGGGGCACAAAATAAGGAACTTGCTGCTTCATGGGATCCACACAAGCAGCACAGCTGCACTCGGCAATGCCATGTTCCCATATGTTCTGAGAGTACGAGTAGTGGCCGCCGTAGGAGTTGTGGCGCGAGTTGGGATAGAACGTAGTCTGAGCAGGAGGCTGAGGATATCGAGTAGCGTATTGAGTAGCAGCCTGTGAAAACCACTCGTTATAGCGCTCATTGCTCGAGGTAGCTGACATAGCATAGTCTGGAGTGCCGTATCCGGAGTCGGGGGGCGTGAGAGGAGCACCCCAAGAGCTTTGGCCCCAGCCAGATTCGCGTGGGCGATAGCTTTGTTGCTGAGCCTTCATGGCCTGGTAACGCTCATACTCGGCAACCTGTTCCTGAAGGTAACGCGAGTGAGGTGACTGGCGCTGACCAGAATATCTGGCGATCTCCGTGTCGATGGCAGGAACAATAGATGCAAGCCTCTCGCGGCTGGCCTGGGCAACCTGTCGCTTCTTGATCTCTTGCCATTCACGCCAGTTCTCAAGCCAGGCCTGGTAATCCTTGCTCATATCGAGATTGACATACAGTCGCCAACCCATGGACTCGACCCATTCGAACTCAAGGGAGTTGAGCTCTGACACAGCAATGCCACTCACCTCAGACCAAGAGCGATTCTGGAAGGTGTTGTCATCGAGAAACTTGCTTCCCAGAAGCAGAGAAACAGTCAGGTAGCGCCAGACCTGACCCTCCGAGGCCTTGTAAGGGCCCTGTCCCTTCAAGGTGTTGATTCTCTTGGCGAGATAGTTCATTCCAAGAAGGATCGTGGTACTGGGCAGTCGTGTGGAAGTGAGGATCTGAGACACGAACTTGCGAAAGGGCGAGGTCACGGCAGCCTCGGGTGTAACAACGCGAGTGGCCATCTCAGCAACGTACTCGGACATCATGTCGACCTCATAATCGAGGACGGCACACACGCCTCCGGGCATGATGAAAGAAGAGGGTTAGGTCCGACGAAGATCGGAACGCGACCTTTGTCGGAAGCTGAAGCTTGAAGACCGTAAAGCGAAACTGCGGGTTTATACCACAGTTAAGACGGTCCTGCGAGATGAGCGTGAATACGAGCGTGCGTCAAGGCTTAGTCGACAGTAATCGACGGGAAATCAGTAGGCTACTCGGGCCATTTACCGATATGCTTTTCTTCGCGAATTAGGGCGATAAGCAGGGGTCAAACGTATGCAGAGACGAGTCGAGACGATTGTGTCGACTTGTGGTGACAGTCAACGGAGGGGACTGAAATAGAATTGCTTTTGCCGTGAACGAGAATAAATCGATGTTGGTGGTATATAGTAAACCTCGTGTCTCTGAGATCCAACCAATCTGTTAAGCTGGCTATTAGTTCTTTATTCTTGCGTCATCGGCAGTGCATCGGGAACGAAAATAGACTGGTCAGGTTGTCTTCGTAGTCGTAGATGTAAAGTGGAAGTTGTCGAAAGGTTGAGCGATGAAGTTGGGGGCACGCTGATCTGTTAAAAAGCAAACAAAAAAGGGTAATTCGGGATGTCGGTGGCATAAACTCGAAGTTTGTTCCGGCGAACAGACGAGGACCAGTCGTTTGTGAACAGAGTAGAAGTTAAAACAAGTTGCACTCACCAGAATGAAAAAAGGATGGTCGTAGGAGAGTAAGGAAACGTATAGCTGAAAGAGGAGAAAGCCCTGGGACCGCAGATCCGAAAGTTACTGGTGAGGATGAGACTCGAGACTGAGAGCAGGCAGGTCGGATATATGCAGCTTAGTCTACAGTAGCAGGGAGCTACAGAAGAGACACGGACAGGGCAAGGAGAGAGACTCGCGCGAGAAAAGGACCAGAACCCTAACGTCGACAAACCAAATGAAGGCCTGCTGACTGATGATTGTCAAGGAATTGGGAGGATTCGGTTTCTATCGTGGAGAGAGGAAGAGGATGAGGGTAGAGGAAGGAAAAAGGAAAAAGGATGATGAGGGAGGTGGAAGAGGATGAAAGAAGAGAAGAGTATGGGCAGGGCCAGGAGAAGGATGAACAGGCGGATTGGATGGCAAGATGGGGAGATGGGGATGGGGATGATTGCACTGCGGCAAGGGCCAATCCAGCCAGGGCCCAGTCCTGTCCAGCAACAGAGTGCAGGCAGTTTTGGTGCGCGAGGTGCAGTGCAAGTTGCAGGCAGTGTGTAGTTAGTGTGGGAGGTGGGCGTGGCGGATTAGGGTGAGGTGAGGTGGGCTTCAGGTCAGGTCGGGTGTTCGTTCCTCCACTGTTGCGTTGCGTTGCGTTGCGTTGCAGTAAGGTGAGCCTGAGTGAATTTTGAGTGCGAGTGCGTGAGTTTGTGAGGTGGTGACTTGTAACTTGTGACTTGTACTGGCAAATACAAGCATCAGTACAAGCATCAGAGTACGAGTACGCCGCTTTTCTCCAGTCGTGACACAGGAATCGTCGTAGCAGTAACGGCTTCGGTACGTAGCCAAGACAATCGTCAACGTACAGCAAGCGTAGCGTAGTAGTGCCCGACAGTTGCCAGGTCCCCAGTCACTTCACTCCCCAGCCAGTTTTTTTTTCCCTCCTCGAGTGAAGGAGTCAGGCTAAAAGGAGTGAAATGGGTGGAATCAAAATGGGCAAATGGGTGGATGTGGAGGGATGGATCCTCACTCCTCGTTTTCTAGTGCCTGCACCCCCTAGCAAGCCTAAGCCTGCAAGCCCCAGGCAATGCACCTCACGACCTACGCACGGAGCACAATTTGACGGCGGAGGGCGTGGAGCAGCAGAGCAAACAGCGAGTCGCGTTGTCGTTGACGAGTGAGCACTCGTCGAGACGAATAGAATCCTGGTGGAAGACTGTAGGCCCTAGCAAGGGTGGAGTTCGGTTCAAAGTGGATCACATCTGTGACTTGTATGTATCTATAAGCGGGGGACTCTAGCTAAAGAATACATCTCGCTCTGGCAAATGACGGTTGGAATTCCAAGGGGTCCAGTCAAAGGGACAGAAGGTGGCGCTCTGCTTAGGCTGGCTTGGAAGACGGGACAAGGAAGAACGAGATGCGTGAGAAACCCAGCAGAACCATGAGTGGGAACTTCATTCAACAAACCGACCAAACAGAGCACTTACTTGTTATGAAGCAGAGGTCGTCACCACCACATTCACCGTGGTCGTGCGTCAACCTGCTTTACCTGGAGTACTGCACTATGGGTGTTTTCTCCCTGGTGCATGTACCTCGCCTCATGCCTCGCAGCTTCTTACCCGGCAGCGAGTGATACTTTCAACATCAGTCATCCAGAAACTGTAAATAAACTCTCAGGAGTCATATGCGTCAGCATTCACGCATCAAGAAATTGTAAACACGCGTACTCAAAGTACCGTGGCAAAATCGATGATATCCAACTTCTTCCATCAGACAGGAGGATCATGTACATATGTAGTAGTATTAATGATTAACCAGGAAACTCGGACTCTTCGGTGCAAAAAGGGTTCACATCCATCTTCATGGTCTACCAGGTACCGACCGTACCTACCACATCCACCTGGTAGTCATCCATCCCAGTGGTTCCACGCTTCCTTGGACTTGGTCCCTAGCGTCGCTTCGACCAGGAGATCCACAGAGCCCTGCCAGCCAATGTTAGCTCAGTGGCTGATTCAGGGTATCATCATTCAATCAACTGAAGCGGTTCGATGGAGAGAATGAGAGGGCAGACTTTACGATCTGTTTGTCTTGATGAGGACGGGATGCTCGCTACGATGACGAGAGTACTGCAGTTTCTTCTCATCGTGATGCACTTCGGTACAATTCAGGCCAGGTACACATCATACATATCCCGCAAAATCATGGGGACTCACGCACTGCCTTATTGGCTTTCCGGTCACGGTTCACCCATCCCTGACAGGCTGGTCTGGCGTCGACTCCGAGGCGGCAGTGGACGCTATTTCTGGCATTTGCGACTCGTACGTACGGAGTAGTAAGCCCTCACCTGATCCAAGCCATCGGGGGCCATTCCTCGGAGACAGGCGAGGTCCTCCACTATTACTGTGACAGTTTGGACAATGTATCGATCAAACGTAGAAGCTTTCATCAGCCAAGGTGAAATACTGTTATGTCTAATAAATGACTGATGGGATGAATTCAGGCGTGTTTTCGTAACGCTGGGTTCTGCCATGCTCTATAAGCCGTATGAAGTTACACACTTTGACTGGTTCAGGGGCCAGTTCTAAACCTCCTGAATTCATTATTCTAGCTTACCCAGGCACCTACATGTCTGTACCTACCTTGGTACTACTCTTATTCGGGAATCTAAGTATTAATCCATTGGAAGTGCATCTGAGCCAAGTCTGCCCGCAACACTGATGCCCAACCAATCACCGTTACCGTGTTTTGGCCAGTAAACTTTCGTTCATTGAGTAGGCAGACACAGAAGGCCAAGCTCACAGTTGCCACGCTTAGGGTGGTTGGAGTCTGGAGACGTCACTAGCATGGAAGTCGTTCCCAGCCTTGCCCTTTTTCAGACTTAGGTCGCTCCTGATCATGCTCGTGGCTTAAACCGTCAGACGGTTAGCGTAGGGACGCCTCATAAGAAAGCGCCAGATGGAAATTTCTGCGTGGCCACTGACTGCTCTCTAGCATATACTTTGCCTCATTCGTCTATCCCCAGATTTTTTTTATTTTTTATTTTTATTTTTTTTTTAAAAAAAAAGAAGAATTAGCTGCTGAGGGGAAAGCTACCATCGTCACCACAATCATTACCAGTTTACCACCATCTCTCGACTGCCGATCGGAACCACATTAGGCATTCTCTTACTACACTCTATTCGGAGTCTTATCCTTGGATGGAATATGTTGTGTGAAGCAATCAATATCCGCATTATACACGTAGCTCAGCTTGAGACGCCAGGACGTCTTGGGGCCGCGTTTGATTAATCAAATCAAATGCAAAGAAATGAATTGAGATGATAGATTGCAAGCGACGTCAGCAATAATAACAAAACAACAACAAAACTCTGAGGCATGAAACGACCTGTCTCGGTGCCTCGGCCAGTCCTGGTCATGATTCCTCCCTGGTTGCCTTTATCAATATCTGGTTGGTCGGCTTCTCAAGTGACGCAGCAAGTTGATGGTGACCCTGAGGTGTGCTTCCAGAAACGCTTCCCTTCAACCACCTACAGAGAGAGATTTTTCAGTAGTACCTATGGACCTAGTCCAGGTACGAAAATACCACTGGCCTGCAGGGATTCACTTACTCGTCAATCATAAGAACTCACCGTTCTCAAGACAAGCTAGACAACCAAGATGCAAGACACTAGCTGCCACCAGTCAAATGCTGAAGAGCCACGCCTTCAATGTGGACCCAGGGTTCTTCGATCTCTCGCACTTCAGTTTTGAGAATAGCCTTTCGCCGTTTTTGAAGCATACTGTATGCCCTTGTGGTGGAACGGTTTGGGATGTGCTGCATCATCCATGCTTGAAGAGAACTAGACTGTTGGCCTAATTTGATATTTCCTGATATGCCTGGTCCACCAACTTTCGATTCTTAGGATGTACACCCAAATGCCTTTGGATATACCAACCAAGCGCAATAGTTGGCTTGGCATATATTGCCAGAAAGGAAGCGACACTTTTGGTGAAAGGCTTCACGGCCAATGGCACACCTTCCTTTTATCATGGCATAGAATCAGATTTACTTACAGTCGCCACTGCTTACATCAAGAAAGCTAAGATCCATCTTGGGCCGGGTGGTTTCCCTGACCCAGGAATGCGGAGGGAAATGCCTCAAGGTCCACCATCGATGCTGTGCAAAATCTAGTGCGGGCGTCTAGGCCAATCTGCATCCAAGACCCCTTCTTACCCAGCGACTCGTTCGACGACTGCATTCGAGTGGGTGCACGCGATGCTGGATCCGTACATAACAGGCTCTCAGTCCAAGATGCTCACCGCTGTTGTCTTGGACCAATGCCACAAGCTGAGCAACCCAAGCCCTGCTCTTGGAGATTTGGATCCACTTGCCAGTGCAATCGCAGGCAAGCCAAACGTAGCGCCCCCCCAGGAAATTAGTTGGTCAGTCATTTTGAACAGTCCTGGGGGACTCCTGGCTACCTAGGTTGCCGAGCACTCTGGCCTCGGGGGGGAAGAAAACGCCGAACCTGAGATCTGCGATTTTTGGAGCCAGTGAGTTCGGTGTATTTTTCCCCCCTTAGTCTGGCTTGGGTTTGATTTCCATTTGAGACGAAACATGGTCAACATGGGCGGCATGTCCTGGACTTTTCTTGACATGCAAATTTAAAATAATAGAAAATTTATATTAAAAAAAAATTATTTATAAAAAATCGGCGTTTCTAGTTTCATATGGCTAGCAAAACCCCATTCTCCAGAGACGGCTAGGTCAAGTCGACTCGTTTAAGGCTATGTATCTTGTCAAACACGGCTGGGATGGACTTCGATGTGGTTGTCTCCGTCAATTTGAATTGCCTAGTTTGCCATCGTCTGGCATTACCATAGCCCTCATCTTCCTGGTAGTTTCCCCCCGAATGCTGCCTACTACATTATGACGAATCTTATTGATCGTGTTCAAGGAGCATTCGGAATACCAGGCAAGTCCTGGCCTAGTGATGCTACATCAACGAGCTCGGGACGAGATGCAACGGGCCTAGGGTCTTACCAAACAACCGAGAGTCAGTTGTTAGTTGCCATGTCCTGGTCACTGATTAGGGCTGTCGAGTTAGCAACTCTTCATCCGCTGTGCTATGTCTAGTCGTGTCAAGCAGGCCCTGAAATACCTGATAGCATTATCAGAAATGAGCGGCAGTGGTGGGTGGCATGATATTCTTGCCCATGGATATGATGTCAGTATCATTTAATGGTCCTTCTCGCTCTAAAAAATCCCAGCACTTTGGTGGTGATGAAGCTCAGAATTCATCAATTAGTTGCCCAGGGTTGGAGCGCGTTGTGTGGGACTACATTAGAACATGGCGAACAGGGGCCAGGGGCCACTGGAGCCGCGTTGATTAACGTCGGTATCCACTGAAGCCAGAGCTAATCGTGATAGAGTCGGTCCCTACGAGCTGGTTGAGAAAGAGACTGTTTGCCCTAGTACGATTGTGGTATGACACATTCAATGGTTTGGGCATTCTAAATTTCTCAGGGTCCTTGGAGATTATTAACGTCAAGAAATGGCTGCAGCAGGTGGTGCTACAACAGGCATCTTCTGCAAGATGGCCACATACTACCTAGGTATCTTGTGAACGTTCAAACAGGGTCTCACAGCATCTCAAAGCTCCCAGCACACAACATTACTGAAATTGGGAGACGGTGTCCGGCATCGAAGCTCTTAATTCGCTTCAACATGCTTGGTCGTGCCGCTTAGGGCATGGACCAGTGGGTTGGATGACCTTTGAAGCCCTTGTGGGTTTTGACCATAACAAACGCCTCTCTAAATCCTAACTCGCGTGACAGCCGCCGCTCTTTCTACTAGGTACACAAGAATCAACCTATCCAAGATATGGCTTTGACGGGCCATCATGGAGCGGACCCTTCATTAAGCGCTTGGGCCTTTAAGCACTGGCCGGTGTTGTGCATCGTGCAGGGCGAGTTAATGTGACGAATGTTCCCACAAAGTTGACAAGTCTCTGAGAAGGAACCGTGCATCCCGAGTATAATATTCATTTTTGGCATGCTTGGTGCCTAGTGGGTATGCATGATGACTTGAAGTTGGAAGGGCCATCAACCCCCCCTCCCCCAGAACCGCTTTTGCTGGATGTAGTGGACTGTTCTGAGTGTAACAAGCAAGCAGGGCGTCGATATTTCTGCCGTTTCTAACACACCCGCTGACATGAGCCGCATCAACGAGCGCTGTTATAGTTGCAACCCGATCATCACCAATATGTGGCATTTGGATGGAGCGGTGTGAGCTGCGTAACACCGAGACATCTATCAGTAGTCAGGTGCCTCTGGAATTCGAGTTCAAGCACCTCCCATGGTTACCGACAATGTGGGAGGGTTGGCTGTATATCCATCCATACATGCATGTCTTGTCACATTCACAACAGGTGCTACCCTATATCGAATCACAACGCATTTGTGCTGTAGGGTTTCATCCGATTTTCATTCGACCAGTATATTCGAATCTGACTGCCCTGGACACCATCGGGTTCAAGTGGGCATAGCCCAGTTCTGTTCCCCAGAGCTTGTCTGCCTGTCATGAAACACCGCCCTCATGACAACGTTTGAGGCAACCATGAATGATCATAACTACCTACCTTTGCCTAGGAGAGACGCGGTGGTGCCTTGTGTCCTTGTTACATTCTGGCCGTCGAATTCAACCTAGAAGAGAAAAGCCTGATACTTATTTGTGGCGGGTCTAAAAGTCACAGTTTAAACATACTGTTGCTTGAGGAGTGCCAGTACTTACAGAGGGACGCGGCAACACCAATAGAAGCCTAAGGATGTCTGTCAGTCATTGATTAGTAAAATACGGATCACAGAACAGCCACCTACAGGTAGGTACGGGCTACAGATACGTCCATGTTGATACTGCTGCACTGGCACCCATCTGTCGTCATGTAAAACTGAACTCTTTCAGGGTGCCAGCCAATACGTACTGCACTCTTGCACATCATTGTCCTTCTGTCATCAATAATGGCTCAACAGGACAGAACATGCGTCATGAGCGTCCAGCAAGTTAAGCTAGAGGGAGGTCGATCAAGACCCTGATTGTATGTACGAGTTTTCTTGAATCTTCTTCACAAGTTCCCTCTCGGTTCAATTCGCCTTCTGCTTTGTTGTTGTAGTTCGCCACTCATTCCATGGTGCCGTCTCGTCGCTGTTGAGCCCTCCAAGCCCACCTCGTCAAGCATCCATCAGATCCGCGTGGGGGCCTTAATCAGCATCCACCCAAGCCACGCAAAAACTCAAACGAGGTCAAGGACAAGAGAAAAAAAAAAGATCAACCGAAGTCAGCGCGGGGGCCGACGACGACATGGTTGACGGCGAAACCCACATCGTCGCTAAATAAACTCCTAGTGAAGCACGAGATCGTACCTATCACGAGCCCTGCAAAAGAGGAAAGAAAATTCGAGAGGCTAGAATCCCACAATACGGGGCCACGGAGGCCAGAGAGAGAGAGAGAGAGAGGAAAAGTCTCTCGATTCTCTGGCCCGCTCTTCGCGTGCCAAGGAATTGAATTGTGACCTGCAGCAGAAAGAGGCCGAGTCCGGCAGTCCAGCCAGCGGCCAGTGTGTTCAAGGAAGCGTAGTCGGCGGCTGGAGAAAGACGTGGCCATTGAGCCAAGGTAAGCTCACCAAGCTGCAGTCAGAGAGGGAATTCTGTAGAGTAACCGAGGACATCCGTGTCAATGATTCATGTAGAGCATCAAAGTCATACCAAGTCATGAGTTCGTTTGGTGTCTGCACATTGTCAATCGGTAGAGGCCTGTGAACAAGCACTTGTTCTTCTACCTGATATGATTGATACATTGACTCTTAAGGCCCAATTGACACCATCTGCTGATGCAGCCGTAGAAACAGAACCCACTCCGAGTGTTTATCCATGACACCCAACGCCCATATTGCTTTCCTTTCACTCTTCCTGGTACCTGGATCCCAGCAAAGTATGCCAACCCCTATCTCGCCTCGTCTTGAATCTCAAAAAGAATGCATCACTTGATGCCCGTAGTATTACATCCGCATTTGCACGGTTGATGTTGTTTACGTTTCAAAGGAATCGTATGTGATTACCAACGTCGGCTGCCGTCAACTCATGCTGTAGGGCACGATTGCCTTGTCGATAATGGGCTGACGGCGCGACATTGTTTCGCTCTCAGGACCCCATTTTGACCGATATGATTCCTCCTTTGCCACGGCGCCATCGAAAGCCGCACGGCACTCGGGGGGCAACAGGTCTTTGATCTCATCTGATACAGCACTCAATCCCTGGAAAGAAGCAAGGAAGTCTGGTGAACCTGCGGTACCGTCCACTGCAGACGCTGAAATGACGCCCGCCGATGATGTCTCAAAGTATGTGTCTGCAACGAAGAAGTTGCGCGCCATTTTTGCAGGGACGGGGGGGAAGATGGTGCTGTCTGCGGTGGCTTGCTCGTCCTCTGGGGCGACCTGCTCAATGCGTGCCCGTGTCGGCTGCATTGTTGTTGGGTACTGCATCACATTCGTGTGAATGTCGTACACACCGGCATTGTTGAGCTTTCTGATGGCATTGATGCCGGCATTGAAGGTGCTGTGTATTTGGCAATTAGTATTGGGACAAGTCATGATGTCGCATGCCACCAACTGAAAGTTTACGTACCTGGCTTCGCGGGCATGTTCCAGCATCCAATTCATGTCGTTGACATTTACCTTGCGTTTCTTTGACTCGATCTTGCCATTGGGAACCGGCACTGATGGTACATTGGTGTGATACACGGCACTGGCTCCGTGCCACGCAACGTACTGGTTCTTGTTGTACGGCTCTCCCTCGACAAAATGATCATCTGGGTCCGCAAGCTGGCCTTCGACGGTGCCATCGGCGCGAGCCTGGGCAACGTTGTAGTCGTCGATGATGCGTTTTCCGCCCACAATGATGCGCGCACCAAACTCGCGAAAGACTGATCGCGCCGTTACGATTCCTATGGAACGGCCCTTGTACGAGTGAGGGATGATATCTCGCTCAATCATGTCCCGCTTCTCGTCGTCATCCACAATAATCTTGTAGAGTTTGCGATGCTTGGTGAAAAACAGGTAGCTGTCCCTGAAGCCAACGCATCGAGCTGGTTCTGTAGAAAGCATGTAGAGCCTGTCCCCACGACCGGTAACCGTGAAAGTTCGGCATCGATAATCACGCCCGCCTTGGAGATTGCCCAACTTGTCCACCTTAGTCTCGCCCTCCGGATCTTCGGGCAACACGCACTCATCGTTTGCGATTTCGGCAACGGTTCCCTCCTGGTCGATAACTTGCTCGGCTTTGGGTGCAGCAGGACCTCCTTTACGACCACCCCTGCCTCGCCATCCACCTCTTCCTCGGCGTCGCGGGGTGTTGGCTTCGTCGGCGGGAACAGAAATCATGTTGTCCCAATCTGGAGGTCTGTTCTTAGGAGGACGACCAAGCCTCTTACGACGGACCATGAGCTGAGGGGGGGGCGTAGGTTCCTTAACGGATTCGTCGTCCTTTTCAACCACGTCGGCTGCATCATCCTCATCCCCAGACTCTTCCTTTGGCTGGTGATCCTCGTCCTTCTCATCATCCAGGTCGGGCACCTGCTGTCGCTTGGAGTCCAGGGGGCTGGTACCGGCATCGGGCATAGGTTCATCTTCGAGGTCTGCGAATGACTTTGGCGTGCTCTCTGATTTGGCGCTTCGCGTCAGCTTCAAACGAATCTTCCCATGGGGCGCCATTGTTGAGTTGCGATTTGCGCAATCACGCAGCGCGACAGGAGACAGTGTATTGTGGGTAAAGTAGAAAAAAAAAAACCATAAGAAGCGCCAGTAAGCAAAGAAAGGGATCAAAGAAAATTATTAACAGAGTTAGGCGTGGGAATTGATTGTCTTTGTAACTTGGGTGGGTGTTGAAAGATTGTATAGATCTAGATGTTACAAGAGAGCAATCGCACTCACCTAGAGCAGCTGCAGCCCGCTTGGCGGCAGCGCGACCTGAACGTCTGCCTGCCATTTTCGAAGGTTCGGGGTACTCTGTGTCTCTTGCCAGAGCAAGTGGAGGCGGACGTCCACCCAAGGGAAATTACGAGCGAGAAGTAGTTTCAGTTTATCGAGTATCACAAAAACAAAAGAACTTGAACAAAAAAGGGGATGGAAGGGGGGAACGAGGATCAAGAGGAAGGAGGGAGTTCGTTTTAGAGATGGAAAGAAGGAAGGAAAGATGGTTGCTGCGTAGCTACTGTCGCTTTCCTTGTTGGTCGGTTTACCCTCACGTTTAGCAGTTGAGCCACGGTTCAGACGCGACAGCACGAGCGAGCGCGTGGTATGATTGGCCAAAGCTCAGCGCTTGTACAGTGTGATATCCAGCACACAAACTGTATCTTCACACCGTCTTTGATATATGTCAATATGAGTACCTACAATATCTAAGCACCTACTTACTTATCAAGGTAAGTGTATAAATACTTGGAATGGTAGTGATCTTATATATATAAATCGAAACCAGATATAAGGATGGCCTGTTATAGCGAGACAACATGTATCACTAGAAACTCACATAAAAGTTAAATACCTAGGCATCTATTATTGTTGCATGCTATCACTACTCATGGAGCACAGAGAAGCCCAAAACCAATTGTCTGACACCATTTATCACATCATGGCCCGCAACCCTCTACATACTCGCTAGTCCCAGCTCCAATGTAAAGCATAGACTTGCTTATACCAATAACTCCGTTCGTTCACTACAAAGTATCCCATCCGCCATTGTTAATCTCCGCCTCCAACTTGCGGCTGATCAAGCTCGGTACCCCGTGGTTGAGTACCGTATTTCGTATCATGGAGTCATATCGCTTCTGGTTCAGGAAGAGCTGTCGCCCATGACGCAGCTGAGGATCCGTCTCTCCGTACTTGTCGATATAAGGCGCTGGCGTGAAGGATCCTGAGAGTCGGAAAAGGTATACCACCGAGCACTTGCGTACATTGAGGAATACTCCAATATTCCGTTGACACCTAAACGTCATTAGTATTCTGACCACAAGATAATAGCTGACCATCACTTACTTGCGCATATGCTGCTGTGCACCGCCAATCTTAGTGTGTTCTGTTCGTTCGGCAGAATTGTCCATCTTCTGGCAACATGTCCCTTGGCTGCAAGATAGTTCTCCGCAGAAAAGGCATATGACAGGATCCGTGAGCTCCTTTCCAGTGGTAGGGCATTTTCGTCTGGTAGCTTCCTCTATGAGCGCATCGTAATTCTTTGGTAATCCAATAAGTTCAAAGATTCCTGGGTGGCTCATCATTGCCGAGAGAGGAATCTCGCTATAGTCTCCAGGCCACATGACTTGATGCTTTACCCAACCAGATACCAGCGCAGAAGTTGTCTGAGGCCAGCCACAAGCCGACGCGTTGTCTGTGATGGCAGCACACATCTCGTCAAATGTTGGAACCCGAAGAGCTTCAGTGAGGCGCTCTAGCTCATCAGCATCTGGCGAAGGCGAGACATGACTGTTGAAGTCTACACCATACTTGACATACAGGAAAATGACACATTTCCGTAGGAAGGTGAGAGCATATTTCTTGGAAAAGGTGTACCAACTCTCTAGAGTGTCCACGCCTGGTTGCTGGAAGCCACAGTTCTCGCCAAATTCAACGCCCTCAGGGAATTGGGCCGCATGGAAATCGACCCCAGTCTTCGTAACGCCGAGAGCAAAGTCTGCAAAATTGTTGATGGCCGGGTCCTGCGTATGGCGGTTGGTGAGATTGCCAACCCAACTAGCGACAGGAATATTGCGACCCATGTGATACACCAGCTTAACAAGCTCTGCTAGATAACAAAGTCGAAGAACGTGGGAAATTTCAGCTTTCTGGAGCGGCACTAAACCGTAGGAGCATTCCACTAAGAATAGGAACGAGTCCATGCTTAGCAGTGGAGGGTACACATCCAGAGGTCGGCGAGCATAAGGAGTTCCAGTACCAAAGTACCTGGACATAAACAGCTGACAGTGTTGCCGCTCGCTGTCCTTCCTGAATTCGGCTTCAATCTTGTTCTCGGCGCCGGCAGACTGCGCCCCAACAGCGATGTACGAAGATACAGTCTCCGACAGGACCCTGAGGTGCGACAAAATGTGTTCAGGGATCTTCTCTAGAAGTGTCAGGCCTGGCTGGGCTTCAATTCCTCGCTGTTGGACTTCGATTGAAGAGATGGTGAAGCCCACAGACTTCACCAGTGTGTCGCTGGCGCATAAATCACCAGCGTTGTCGCCCTTAGCGTCAATGAGGTGGCTAGTACGAAGGCCGTTGACACGGAGTGTATTCCTCAGTCGGCGGTAGGCTGCTAATAGTTCGTTCATCAACTGGCTGCCATCAGTGTTGTTGTTGGTAGTGGCGGCTTGGGGTTGCACCGGCTCAGGGGTAACTGAGTCAGAAAATGCGTAACTTGCGGGTGTGCCGACAGTTGACGAATGAGACTCGGCATCATCTCTTCCCCAGGACGTGTCGCTTGAAGCTTGGGCTGGGAGCAAGGATTCAACGAGGCTTCCTGGAAGACTTGGAGTAAACATGTCAGGCACAGTAGGCTCGTCCTCCCGTGCCTTACTTCCACCAATCCAGTAAGCAGAGCCCATTTGCTTCTCGACAAATTCCTCGAATGTACCTTGAGACTGTAGGTAGCCTGGGTATAACTCGTCTATGCCCTTCCAGATGATGGGTACGAATGCATTGCCTAGGGCCTTACATAGAGGACAGACAAACTCATTGCGCTTAGTATCTTCTGGGTGATGCCTGGCAATCTGATGCGTATGGCGGCGAACAGTCGCTTCATAGTAAACTTCAAAGCAGCGATAATGCATCATATGCCCGCAACCACTTGCCACAGGGCCCGATCGACAGACATTGGAAGGAAAACCCTTCCCGATTATCTGTCTCTCTGCGAGAAAAGTTTCGCCTTGAGCGTTGATCTTCTCCACCATCTTACGGTTTTCGTGAGCAATACCAAATGGTCGAACGTCCTCGGCTGATCGATCAAGACTGCATGGTGTTTGTGATGCCTCGCGAACGAAATCAGGGTCTTGGAAATCTGTCTGTCGGAGGATGCGGCTTTCGTTGAAGTGAGCAAAAGTTCCGTAGAGATGACGATCGTCCGGCTCCTCCTGACACAGGATGCAAGTCCCTACTGGGTACTTCCAGTTGTGTTTTCGGTCCTCCGTTTGGTCACCATCGTCTTCTTCGTCCTCATCTTCATCAATATCACTGCCCCAGTCAAAAGAAGCCTGATTTTCCATGAAGCTCTTCTGCTGCTGTTGGAATTGGGCCATGACCTTGGCTTGGCGACTCAGAGCTGCCTTCTTTCTTCTCTCGCGCTCTTCCTCAGCAGATGTATTTGCTGGTGAGGCGGTGCTTATACGGTCTACGGAAGCACCCAGGTTCACATATGCTGTCTCAAAGGTGCGAGGACGTCTCTGGCGCAAACGCTTCAGAACGAGCGCAATTTTGGGATGGACTGCCTTGAACTCTTCCTTGGTCGACATCATATTCAGCAGAGATACGATTGTCCTTGAACTGTGGGCTTCAGGCATAAAGTTACTGCGGCCCAATCTTGTGAGGGCGATATAGACAAAAGACTTTGGTGATTCTTCGCTCATGTCATCGTCACTCGACTTGTCCTCGAGAATGGCGATGAGCATAAGATGCAAGACAACCTGGAGAAATGTTTCCAGTCGAGTAAAAGGAACGGAGGGAGTGAATTTGCCGGCTACCAGAGGGTAGAGGAGTGAGTAGTAGATGACTTGAGCAAACATGCCAGTACTCGTGAAAGCGCCCAAGTCCTCAAACATACCCGAAGGGACTGGTCGGGCCTTGGGCTCGTATACGATTTCTTCAGCTGTCTTTCCTGTTCGCTTCGCCATCTTCTTTCGGTAAGCCAGCTCCGACTCCTCACGCTGGTTCTTGTTGTAGTGAGCGATATAAGGGTCAATCTCCTCAATGTACTCGGGTCGAAGTTCGAAAGTACCAACATCGGAGACACCCTCGGGTGGTTTGAAAGTGGCCATCTCATCAAGCACTCGGTGGAAGTCTTCTTGCTCTTGATACTTCTCAGGCAATTTGTTGCAGATCTCGTTGAACGATAGCGGCTTGAAACATAATACATGAGTAATGTCGCGGCGCATGGCCAAAAGCCTGGATTTGGTCTCATCCTCTGAAGATATTAAAGAGGTCCGATCGCTGAGCAAGACGATGAGAAGATGAATCATATCTTCAACAACATCAAGGTGCTGAGCATCATCCTGAGCTTCAGATTTGAGCTCGAATAAGCCCTTGACCCAACTTTCCATTCCAAAGCGGTCTATAATCGAGGCCAGTACTCGGCTGGGGTTACAAATCACCAAAGCAGTCTGGAGTAGAAAGATATCCCGATGATGAGATACATCTCGTTGGCCGACACCCCGATACGTGCTGGCTTGGTGTCGCAGGCTGATTCCATTGCGAACCCACATGTTAGCTTTGATCTGGGCAAGCCAAGCGCAAACACGGAGAGGGAAGTCGAAAGATGCGATGAGATAATCCTCTGCGGTGTAATTCTTTCGCGGAACTTGGGGCCTTCCCATCAGTCTTGGTTTAGATTTGAGCTCCTGTTGAGTAAAGCTAAGAAGGTTGCGCATTGTTGACACAGGAAGACATCGGCCACACTCAATAAGCCAGGACAGCGTGTAGTGTAGGGCATGGTGGAAGCTGATCGCGTCCTTCTCGACAACGAACCTGACGACATCATACGATGAAGATTCGCCATCGAACTCAAAATCGCTTAATGTCTTGAACTGCACCTCGTCTTTGATTTCACCTTGCTTAAATCGATGACGTTCAGCGCCGATAGAGTTCAAGATGACCGTCTTGGTGGTGAAGCGAATTGCTTGTTGGAGGTAGTGGAACTCGTCTGGGGGGCAGTTGCGGAACGCCTCAGCAAGGTTTCGTGCTTGCAAGTTGATCTGCCTGGTTACAAGGGATGCTGTAATCCAGGAGTCGGCTTCGTATTCCACGTGCTCGACCACAGCCCTGACGTTCGGCCCAATACATTGATGAAGCTTGACAAGGTCAAGGAACTGCATGAGGTAGCGGGGCTCACATCTGACGCGTTCTTGGACATGAGGGGCGCCGAAAAGATACTTCAGGTCTTGATAAAAGTGATACATGCGTCTGTTAGTTACCGACCCGCTTTCGAAGCCTAAGACTGCATCAGGGGATACATCCCAAGGATGTCCAACTTGACGGGTTGTCAAGAATGTGTATAGGATTGCCAACAAGCTGGTCATAAAGTTTCCGCGTTCGACAACTTCTGCAGTGATTGATGGGGTGGTGAGCATCTGAAGAGAAAGATTGATGATGGAGTGATCTGGCTCTCGGTCTCCAACCAGGTAGAGCTGAGCAAGGATTGTGTAAAGACTGGCGAATCTGAGGGCCAGTACTCTCTTGAATTCGGGAATAGTCACAACCGTAGAGATGTACAGAGCTCGAAGGTCGTTTCTCACCTTCTTCCACATCCGCAAATCGAACAGCAATAGCCAGTCAAGCCGAACGCGACGGAAGACATCCTCAGCAGGTGGCACGTTCTCACGCTGTGTATAAACGGCAGGTGTCTCAATCCAATAATTGCCAGGTCGAGGAACCAACTTCTCGGTCTTACCAGGAGTTTTGGGAATTTCCGCGTTCGCCTTTGCGTAAATTGAAGGAGCGATTAGGGGCTCCGCTGTATCTGAGTCAGATGGCGTTGCTTCTCTGTCCCTGGCTCTAGCTGGAGCCTCAGATTGTGTCTGGCCCTGAGACTGAGCTTGAGCAGGAGGAGGCGGTGGAGGTGGTGGATAGCCTGCCATTGTTGCTTCGTCTTCTTCCAAAGCCTGGTCGTTGTCCCTCCAATTCATCCCAAGGTCTCCAACGTCTCCACGGGCATCGACCATCATGACGTCGTCATCCTCGTCTTCGTCTCCTCCAGCCACTGAGCTGGAAGGAGAATGTTGACCTTGATCGCCCATGTCTGCATCCGCATCTTCTTCGTCCTCTCCATCATCGTCAGAGTCGTCGTCAATTTCTATCTGAACGCCGGTGCCGGTGTTGGCTGCAGCTTGTAAGGCCAGAATGAACCTAGCATTCATGCCATCAAAGCGGCGTCTGCTGTCGACAATCTGATCATCCTCCTCCTCGTCGTCAATCAGACCCATCGTATGAGTCGCTTGGCTCCCTTGGCGCCAAGGGTTCATTACTTGTTCGCAGACTGTGCGTCGGAGAATGCTGTTGTCGTGGCCGACAGAGCAACCGGATATATCACTCAACCACTCAACGAGGGTGCCACACATTTGTTCGCGGAATGTGTCTCTTGCAGACCGAATCGTAACTGTAACTCTGATGGCCTCCATTATGGCTGCCATATCCAAGAGTCGCTTCACGTCGGGCATATACGTCAGGATACTTCGTCCAATAGCATCAGTCTCCCAGGCATTTTCTGCAGCCAGCTTACGGCTTTTTCGACAAGCGCGGGCGACCTGGTCTTGAACTTCTTGAACGGTATGTTTCTCGTCATTCCAAAGAATCAGGGCGAATTCTGTACATGGCTCGGCATCAGGACCGTAGTACTTGGAGGATAGGCGTGATGATTGCTCATCTTCAAGAATCGATTCCTGCGTCTTGGCCTGTCGCAGCTGTTCTGGGGAGCATGAGATGACGTCGCAGATGTAGTCGAAAACACGACCGATGGTCATCTGTAGATTCGTGACAATATCCTCAGGCAGACCGGCTGCCTCTTTTCCCTTTCCCTTGTCTGTACCTCCCTGAACGTGAGAGTGAATGGTGCAGAACAGAGGCGTTCGCCATGCTTCGTCATCTCCACAGTCACAGCAACCACTATTTCCTACTGATATGTGGATTCGAACCATGTGCCCTGTATGGTCGGTCGAGTCGAAGCATCGGGCGCATAGACAGCAAGTTTCGTCGGTACCACAGGTGCGGCACATGTACGATGCCTCACCAGGTTTGAAGATGTGCCCACATCGCTTCCCCCGCGCTGCCTCAGTATACTCTGCTCCCTCAACTGCGCCTTGAGAGTCGCTCAGCTTGAGGGTCTCTCCGATTTTACCGTCCGGAAAGAGCAATCGCATGTATTCACTGTTTCCTCCAGCGAGAGACCAGAAAAGGCTGGTAAGCAGCTCGCGGGAAGCATCTTCGGTGAAGCGGTAGTTGAAGCGGGAGGGCAGGTCAGCCAAGAACTGGCAGAGCTGCTGCTCCTGGGTCGACATAGATTGGGCCATGGTCAAACCAACCTCATCGTCGCATTTGTTGTGAGAGATGAAAAGAGAATATGGGGAAGAGAGAAAGCACAAACGGCGTCGATTGCGGTGTCGGCGATGTCGTCAAGTCGATTATTGATAGGCAATACCGAAGTGGGGTCCGCAAATATTGGAGAACGGTTTGGTGGAACAGTGCTCTGCGGATAAAGACGTCAGCGATTTGAACAGTGTAGAAATAGAAAAGTAGCTGACTCACCTATAGTAGCCCAGTAAAAAAGACACAAAATCCAAAAGTGGCCGTGAGTACGGTTGTTGCTAATGTTAGGTTGCGTAACTTTCAAACCGTCAAGTTGATGACGGTTTAAATATCTGTGTTTTGCTACCTAGGTATTACCTACCTGTTGCCTTGCATCCTGGGGCTGAATCACAGTGAGGTTCTGGCGCAGTCACCAAGGGGCAATACCTGCCCGCCAATTCAGTCCAATCCACTGCACGGCACACATATGAATGAATTGCCGAAGCGGTTCCAGCTGGAGCTCTTCTTTAGGTACTATAGGTACCTGCAGTCACATTCACAAGCAAAATCGAATTATCGTTACCACCTCACTCTTAACCGTTAAAGTCTAATCATGCATGTGCGTTGTGTTTATGTCCGTTAATGTTACATGACATTGGATACGACCAGTTAGTTAGCAGTGGTTATGGCTATTACCGGTTCTAGCAATCAACGAATGGAAATAATGCATGAACATAGGTAGGTAAAGAGATGTCGTGTGTGTAATCAAGCCTCTAATCATCTTTTAATTTGTACACGGCAAGTGGCACAGAATCGATTCCTCGCCTCGCTCGGCCCGTTGCTCCATGATCAGGTCCATGTCCTTGTCAGTCTCTTTATTCCTCATCCTCATCGCCGCCCTCGAGGAACTTATGTCGGATATCCTTCCATTGTCGCTGCAAGTCCGTTAGCATCTGTCTCTCGCCAATTTCCGGTTGTCGTCACACGTACGCCTCGGTTGTTGTTATCCCAGACCTTGTCCATAACGTTGTTGAAGCCACTGTATCATAATCAGCGTCCTGTCCCCGTTGGTCCGAAGTCGTGCGCGGGCAGTCCATACATCTCCCAGGCGAAGCCAGCAGTGAAAACGGTAGCGAGCATCAGGTAGTTGGTGGAGAAGAGGCTCCTGTGGAAGAAGTCCGCATTAGTCTCGGTAATCGGTTATCGTGTCGTTGGCGTTGTCGTTACTTGCCTATAGAGGGTGCTGGAGAGGGCCTGTGAAGATGCGCGATTAGCCAATGCGGTCGGCGAGGGAGTCTCGGGTTAGCCTCCGCCTTACCATTTTGATAGATGAGCGCAATTGAGCGTCTGTAACACGGCTAAGAGTCGGTGGTGGACGTCTGCGGCGGTCGAATGTGAGGCTTCAGTTGAAGGATGGTGAGGTTCGAGAGATTGTCAGGCCAGGAAATTCGCGAAGTTCCGGGGACAGCTTTACCTCGCCTGTGATTGGTCGGCTGAACCAGGTTCCCGAGCCCCAGTTTAATCGGGACGGAACTCACTTTCAACAACCAGACATCTCTCACTTCAATCAATGGGAATAGTTGTCAAGGAGGATAATTTGTTGCTAACATTTAATACTTTCTTGCATGAACAAACTGCAAATAAAGCCGCACAGACATCATCTTCAGTCAACTTGGCCCAATACTCAAACGGGATTGTATTTATGATCTCAATTACTACGTACTGGGAACCATCGCTGAGATACTGGAACACAGTCAACAAAAATCCACCGCTCTTCCTAAACATGAGCCATCCCTGCTCTAGGTGCTTTGGGCTTCTTCTGCGCCTCCTTTTTTACCTTATCCTTCGCCTCTTTGTACCTACGTACTCTGTCCCTGAACCCAATATGTTGCTGGACTCGCGGACCCCTGATGGAGCTCATGACGCGAAGTGGTGGCCGTACAAACTCATCGTCAGAATCCAGCGGCTTGTCAGCCATCAAGTCTTCAGTAGGGAGTGAGATCCATCTCCTATGGAGGAAGCCTGGGAGACACGCAGCAATCCACTCATCGGGACAGAGTCTGATCAGTGCACCCCACGGAACAGAGATGGCACCTAGGCCGATTGATAGTCCCCATTCTTTACCGTTCAAGCGAACAATCTCAAAGGCATCACTGCCTACGAAAACGATGAGAACTTGGCCTCCAATCATGATGAGGTTGATAATGATAAAGAAAACATTGCGATGGAGGCCTTCAAAGATGTTGAGCTTGTTATCCAGCCGACGGTTGCTAAAACCTCGGTTAGCGAAGTGCCACTTATCAAAGCTTTGGGACATACTTGATTTCGTTGAAGATTTGCAACCAGACAAATGTGTTGAAGACGAGTGTCTTGAGCTGCTTGGTATCATGTTCGGAGTCTCCGTACCAGCCTAAAAGGGTCTTGCCACCAAAATTCAACACGAATGTGATTGCAAGTTGACAAATAGCCTGTCCTATGATCATCTTGGCCATCCTCAATGTAACGAGCGGCGCCGACTTTCGATCTGGCTTCCGGTCAAGGACACTCCTCGTAGGGGGGTCTGTGGCCAATGCAAGAGCTGCAAAGGTGTCCATGATCAAATTGACCCAAAGGAGTTGGACAGCGTTGAGAACAGATTCCTGCTTGCTGCTTGCAACAGCTGAGACAAATGTCAATACCACGGCTGTAATATTGACAGTCAGTTGGAACTACCATCCCCCGATCAGCCAAGCCCCACGGTCACCGTACACCCAAGCTTACCTGAAGGAACTTTTTGACAGAATCATTAACGGCACGACCCCACATCAAGCCCTTGACAATGGAAGCAAAGCTGCAAGTAATCAGTAGTGTCCTACTGTGGTATACGAACCGCTCACTTACTTGTCATCAAGAAGGATAATCGACGATGCCTCCTTAGCCACTTCTGTTCCAGCAACGCCCATAGAGAATCCAATGTCTGCCATCTTCAAAGCTGGCGCGTCATTCGTTCCATCGCCTGTCACTGCCACCGTTTCCCCGAGATCTTTGAGGGTACGGACCAGGATCCGTTTGTCCTCAGGGCTTGAGCGGGCCAGAACCTGAAGGTGTCTCGCCTTTTGTTTGAGCTCTTCAGGCGGAAGTCTTCGAAATTCAGGGCCTTCCATTGCGATGCCACCTTCATCAGGACGGAAAATACCACATTCGGAGGCAATAGCAGAGGCTGTTTGGATGTTGTCACCAGTTACCATTCTTACAAAGACGCCAGCCCGGCGACAGTCCTCAAGAGCACTGATTACAGTCGGTCGCAGCGGGTCTTTGATACCGTATATTCCAATCAGCGTCATATCTTGGTGCACAGCATTGAAGTCTGCGTATTGTGGGTTATCTGGGGAGACAGCTCCCTCAGGTGGCCAGGATTCGAAGTCGCGATATGACGAACCGATGGTTCGGAGAGTCTGTCCTGCATAGGAGCTAATGATCATACCGATCATGTCTCGATCGGCTTCAGTCAGGGGAACCGACATCGCTTCCCCCTGCGATACATTTCCGAGACACTTGGTACACTTTTCCAGCAGTATCTCAGAAGCGCCCTTTGCGTATGCGCGATACTTTCCACTGGGCAGCTTAACAATTACAGCACTGTACTTGTTCTTGCTATCAAAAGGCACTGTCTGCACGATGTTGGCAGACGATCGTATCTCTTGGATTGGCCCAGCTCCTAGGTGGTCTCGGCAATAAGTAAGTAAAGCAGCCTCAGTCTTAGAACCGACGAATGTCTTCTGACCATCCTGGTCACCTTCGAAGGCCGTTGAGTTGAGCACATTGGACTGGATGAGTAGACTCTTGACTTGTTGACTTAGTCCATTCACGAAGTCGCCCTCTGGGACATTGGGTACAGTGAGAGCCTTCCGTTCGATGTACAAAGACTTGTCCATTGGCGGATCAGTACCGCCGAAACTTGTTGTTTTACCAAGTGTGGCGGCAACTACCGTCATTTTGTTCTGGGTAAGTGTCCCGGTTTTATCAGAGCAAACAGTCGTGGCATTTCCCATCGTCTCGCAGGCCTTGAGGATTCGAACGAGGTTGTTGTCGCGAAGCATCTTGACGGTCGCAAAGCTCAGTGCCAGTGTGACTGCCAAGGGCAATCCCTCAGGGACAGCGACAACAACAACAGTGACTGAGACAATGAAAATCTTCATGAATTCTTGACCCTTCTCAGAGGGAGATCCGCGGTTGTTTGGAAGCTGAGCACAGAACTTGATGAAGAGCACGACGAATAACAACAGCGCGGCGCCAGCACCTACTTTGGCGATCCAATCTGCCAAGATGTTAAGCTTCTTCTGCAGAGGTGTGTCTTCCTGTTCGGTTCGGAGGGCCATTGAGATTCGGCCATAGCTGGAATTGACACCCACAGCAGTCACAAGAAATGTTCCATTGCCCTCATTGACCTTGCTTCCTGAGATGATGAAAGGATCGAGCTTCTCTACCTCCTTAGTGTCAGGTTTCTGGATTGCATCGAAAACATCTGCTGCTGGTGTCTTTCGGAGTAGATCCGACTCTCCAGTAGCTGAGGACTCATCACACTTGACGGCGCTGCCTTGAATAAAGATGCCATCTACTGGTACGATGTCTCCTGTGGCAAGATGCATGACATCTCCGACCATCACGTCGTTGATGGATATCTCTTGGGACTTTCCAGAACGAATAACATTGACCATACGATCACTGGTTTTCTTGGTGAGTCGAGTGAACTGTCGCTGCATATGCCAATCGTTGATTGTACCGACAAGCACAACAATACTGCCCGCTCATGTTAATGTTGCAAGTCTAGGCGTGTCCGGAGCATTTACTTACACGATAGCAACGATAATTGCGACACCTTCAACCCATTCAACTTTGGGCTCCCCTTTCTTATGCTCGCCTCCAAAGGTTTGGTAAAGGCCTAGAGCTAGTGATATAATCGCCGCAATGGTCAAGAGAATGAGAACTTTGTCGTTATAGGTAGTCCAGGCAATCTCCAAGAGAGATTTTGTCTTCTTGTCGGGAAGGCGATTATCTCTGAAGATCTTTATTCGATCACAGAAAACCCCAGTGGGGTTAGGGTTCTCAGGAGGAGGAATATGAACTGCTGCTTCAGTATTACTCTCCGGTATTGCATCACCGGCCGTCCCATGTTTCGGTGTTCCTTTTGGCGCAACTTCGTGGAATGCGACCTCTCCGTCCACTGTGGACTCGTCGGTACTGAGGCCAGCATTGCGGTCTGTATGTAGCCCCTTTTCTATACCATCAATTCCCCCAAGAGCATAAAAGGCGTTGAGGCTCTTGGGATTGAGTAACTTAGAAAGCTGGCCTGGACTGAAAGCAAATTTGCTTTGCTCAGTTCTGAACATGTCCTCATTGCCTGGGTCCGGAGTCAATGCGTCTGAAGTGTCTAGTAGGCTGGTGTTGGTGGCAACATGGTCACTTTCAGGGAATTTGGCTTCCTGCGATATATCAGGAGCTGCCATCTTCACGATGGGGCTGGATATTGGAGCTTCAAGATCGAGATTGACAGTCGACTAACCCCTGAGAAAGCCTTGACAGTTATTAAACAGGGCGGTATAATAGAAGAACAAGAATGCCACGATTAAGATGCCTCCTTTTATGTTGTGAGTGAAGTTGGGCTCTTAAGTCTCTGAAGAGGGGGAGGGCGGGAAACGCAAGTTACCGACTTAGACAATGACACAGACAGTGGCACTTGGCAGTGATTGGTACATTGTGTAAGGCAGATTGTAATGAGACCGATGGGACATTGTTGAGTTCAAATAAGGTACGTAACAGCGGTTAAATACATGATTAGTGCCTGCTGAAGCAAAAATAACATCCGATTCAACATTGCTGTAGCAAGGTATCTGTTGGATGCTAGTTACTAGTAGGTAGCCTTACCTTACCTTGCCTATTCTTGATGCGCTAGCCCGAGAGTAAGAGATTTTCATACGCAATAGCACACTACTAATATCCCTTACTAGGAGTAAGATGTTAAGCTCTAAGTAGGACCTTCCTTGATGTTGAGGTGTATAAGTATTAACAAGAGTCCATTTCAACCAGCAAACATGTGGTATGTGAATGAGACCGCTTCGCATCAACAACAATCACATACATCCAATTAGTGATACGCAAATGACGATAAAGCTAGTTGATCATAGGCCAAGTCTTCGGTAGTGATACGCACACAAAGAGGTGAACACTCAGGAGAAAATCTCAAACATCAAACTTCAAACATGAAGTAGCATGAAAAATACCTGACAGAACAATATGACTGATGAGCACACAATCTGGCTCAAACAGCCTTATTTTGGATATGACCAACGCACTCACCAAACTGCACTGGTGTTACGCTTCTAGCCGAGGCGAGCCTTGACTTGTATACGTCCTGTCACAAGCAAAGTCGTGTGAGAGGCTGCCATTAGGCGTGATTCTGTAGGTTCTCAACCTGCCACGACATATGCATGAGGCAGCCAGTGACTGATTGCAGTGATTTTACTGGGTCAAATATGTGAAAAGCCATTCTCGTTATGCAAGAAGCCCTGGTCAACGCTCATCAAAGAACGGTGTGTTAATCTTGAGCTGTAGCAGCACACCATTCCCATTCACAGGGGGGTCCAGTTATGTACAGCATGTGGCTTCTTCCACTTCGTATGGGCTACGTAGGACGCGATGATTCTTCCATTTCCTTTTTGGTCTTAAATGATAATCAGCCAGATCGTCCAGAACTATCAACACATACCCTCATAGTTCAGCAAAGCTTTTCATAGTGTAGCGAAACACGTTCGAGAAGGATGCTCGGAAATAATGAAATTAGGAAGTCAGGCTGCGTAGGCACTCTTCAGATACGACAGGTCAGAGAATTTATGTCGCTTACACCAAGGGCACATCTGCAACGTGAGCATAGGTCCTTTTACCGCTTTACATGAGGAAAGGTTGAAACAAGGCACCCTGCAGGGCATCAAGCTGGAAGCATCTACCAATGAGAGGGCCCCAGCTCAAATAAGCTCAGTTAGTAGGGATACTCCCTTGTTGTTTGTGTCCAGTACTACTGTACTACTTAACAGCTTGGCTCCCACGGCCCTGGCAGAAATCCCTCCAAGAGCACACAGGCGTGCTTGGGCAAATGTGATCATGGGCTGGCACACAATCGAGGCAACGTGATGAAACACAATTACAATGCATAATTCATGCAATGGTACTCAATCAGGGCTGCATCTGTGTATAATCCTGAATCATACCCCCTAGGTATGTAGCCACATGCATGTGGCGCTGCTTGCTTTCAGCCACTCGCACCCCCTCTAACTTGACCCCTCCAAGCCAAGTTCCAGCTTTCAACCTGCTTCGGTACCTGCCGAGCAGATTCCCAGCCCTGTTCGTTTGCGACAACGTCCAGCGTCGGACCCGGGCGCTATCTTGAATCGAATTGACTCTCCATTCGCTCCATCTCTTTTCCGCGATGCCTTCGCAGCCTTCGAACGCGGGTATTGTCACCGACGAGAACAGTGGTGACCGTGAGATCCCGCAGTCTGTCCGCGCAGATGGCAGTACCCGTAAAGCTATCAAAATTCGTCCGGGATACCGCCCTCCCGAAGATGTCGAAGTTTACAAGAACCGCACTGCCGAGGCCTTTCGCGAGCGCGGTAAGAAGATTGGCATCCCAGGCGCCACGGGCTTGAAGGAAGAGAGCTCCGAACAAAGCTCAGCTGCAAGCAACAAAAACGCCAAGCGTCGTGAGGCTCGGAAAAAGGCAAAGGCTGCGGAGAGCGATACTCCAGCTCCTGCGGAAGAGACGAAGCCCGAGGAAGCCGATCCCGAACTTGAGCGCGAGAAAAAGGTCCGAAATCTTAAGAAGAAGTTGAAGCAGGCTAAGGACCTCAAGAACAAGAAGGAAGGTGGTGAGGCTCTACTCCCCGAGCAAATCGCAAAGGTCATCAAAATCAACGAACTCATTAGAGAGTTGGATGCACTCGGTTTCGACGCTGAGGGTGAGCCCAAGAAGGCGACCACCGACGATGAGGGTGAAAAGAAGGACTGAGACAGTTTATGCGACTTCGACTCGAAAACTGTCACCGCAAGGCAAGGTGATTCGAGTAGCCGCTGGTATACCCAGGGCTGCGCTTCTGATTAAAATACTTCTCACCAGGACATTGTGACCTCTGATGCCAAGTCGGATGACGAAGATACATATTTTTGCGACTTATACCCAACTCAATATCATCAGCAAGCCGTCTCCAGCTAGTTAAAGGATCGTTTCGCCAATTTCTTGGACCTTGCCACCACTTGGATGTATTCTGGTCCTTCATTTGAAATCGGCATACCTTCTGCTCTTCCCGACACCTTGTCCATCTTGAGGACAAACGAGTGATAGAAACGAGTGACAGGCACGATGCGCTATGCGCGCAAAGCTTACGGCTAGGTCGGAGTGTACCAAAAAAAACAAAAAAAAACTTGTTTCTAAGTAAATTAGATATATAATGAGAGTTACGAAATTCCTCAATACGAAATCGTCTTTGTTGTCGGAAAATCGGCCACTAACTTAGGGAAATGTTGAAAGTCTTTGCATCCACAAATGCCGTGCTGGTGGTGAGTGACCTGATGCATAGAAACCTGCACCTATCGTACTATATATCTCATTAGCACATCTGCTCTCTGGTATAACGTAGCGGAACAGTGTGCGTTGCTGCTCATTCAGGTAACTAGTGATGATAACCACAAGATGATTTGCTGCATCAGAACTTCGAAAAAGTATTGCTGCTTATGATCACTGTGGCCTGGCCACGTCCCACAGCAAAGAATAAATGAGAAGTGCATTCGCTTCGATGACCATATGCAAATAAAATTTCAAATACAGCATCGTTGTCCCTAATCAGACATCACCGTTCTGAGAATGGACTGAGTGCCGCAGGGTAGGCAACAGAGCTGTGACAAAATGATCAAAATACATTAGTAGTGGTATGCCACAAATAGTGAACAGCTTAGGCTCGCCAGTGGATTCAATGGTATTTTGATAGGTATGCATTACAATTGAAAAAATAAAAAAAAAAAGATACAGGTCAAACCGAATAAATCAAGATCTATCACACTCTGTGCATTGTCACATCGTATATTCAGAGATAGAGGCACGCTTTATTAAGTTACCTTGTTTTCTTCTACCTTACGTACCAGAGAGCTTTGCGCGTAGCGTATGCCGAGATTCTGCCGGTGCAGCTTGAGCCGCTAGTGGAAGGCTCCAGCTGGTGAGGTAAGCTCTCTATCTCCCATGAGCAACCACCATCACCATCTGAACCCTATTCCATCAACATAAACCGAGCCTTCGATACCCGACAGACGACGCCCAAGACCGACAAATTGTCAAGAAAAGAAGAAACATAAACACTATACAAATCACGAAAACAGGATCGGAATAAAGGTATTCACAATGTCTGCCGAAGACGAGCGCCAGGCTGCCCTTAACTCCTACCGCACGAAACTCATGGAGTCGCGAGAATGGGAGGCAAAGCTCAAGAATCTGCGCTTAGAGATCAAGGACATGCAGCGAGAGTTTGACAAGACCGAGGACAACATCAAGGCGCTACAGAGTGTGGGACAGATCATCGGCGAAGTACTGAAACAGCTTGATGACGAACGATGTGAGGGCGAACAACTTGTGGACTCGTACAAGATGGACGCATACTAACGGTTATACTCGCAGTTATCGTCAAGGCCTCATCGGGGCCACGATATGTTGTCGGATGCAGATCAAAGGTCGACAAGGTCAAGCTCAAGCAAGGTACCCGTGTTGCTCTGGACATGACGACACTCACCATCATGCGAATGCTCCCCCGCGAAGTCGACCCCTTGGTGTACAACATGTCTCTGGAGGACCCAGGACAAGTCAGCTTTGCTGGTATCGGCGGATTGAACGATCAGATTCGAGAGCTTAGAGAAGTCATTGAGCTTCCCCTCAAGAACCCTGAACTGTTCCTCCGAGTAGGCATCAAACCTCCCAAGGGTGTCCTGCTATATGGCCCTCCCGGAACTGGAAAAACTCTACTGGCACGAGCAGTTGCCAGCAGTCTAGAGACCAACTTCTTGAAGGGTATGGGCCACTCGCTGCTCCTATTGCATGAACGGTAGCACTGACAGTAACCTAGTTGTTTCTTCCGCTATTGTCGATAAATACATTGGAGAATCTGCAAGACTGATCCGCGAGATGTTTGGCTATGCCAAGGAGCATGAGCCTTGCATTATTTTCATGGACGAAATTGATGCCATTGGCGGCCGCCGTTTCTCCGAGGGCACCAGTGCTGATCGTGAAATTCAACGAACACTCATGGAGTTGCTCAACCAGCTAGATGGTTTCGACTATCTGGGCAAAACCAAGATCATCATGGCAACCAACCGACCTGACACATTGGACCCTGCGCTTCTTCGTGCTGGTCGACTGGACCGAAAGATTGAGATTCCTCTGCCTAATGAGGTCGGACGCCTCGAGATTCTCAAGATTCACTCACAAAGCGTGGTAATCGATGGAGACCTTGATTTCGAAAGTGTGGTGAAGATGAGTGACGGGCTCAACGGGGCTGATTTGCGAAACGTAGTTACTGAAGCGTAAGTTTTCATCCCCACACAGTAAAGCCAAAGAAGGAGCCCAATGAATCTGACGTATGCGTACAGCGGTCTATTTGCTATCAAGGACTACCGAGACTCGATCAATCAGGATGATTTCAATAAGGCTGTTCGCAAGGTCGCCGAATCCAAGAAGTTGGAGGGCAAGCTTGAGTACCAGAAGCTGTAAGCGGCGGAAGGGTGTATCATGCCAGATCAAGATGGATAGATATAACAGCGGAAAGGTACATGGAACCCGAGGATGATGGAAGTTGATGGGTCCAGCGTTGCTAGGTAATCCGTGTAAGACTGTACAATAGAGTCAGGGCAAACAGCGATAGATTAGCTCAGCCCTAGAAGCAGGAATGTACATGGCGCCCAGGAAAAGCAGAAAAGTTTCTTGCGACTATCACAATACACATTTGACGAGCGTGAGATTCATATGCCAATGCCTGCACCGTAAGCAGCCAGATCCTTTGCCATGAGTGGATACAATTGGTGAGAGGCTAAGAATGTTATGAAACCACCACCTTGACTCGCAAGGCTGATTCTTCTGAGTGAGACTGTCGGTTGGCCAAAGTAAGCTCAGGAGGGAGTAAGATTATAAAATTATGCAAGATGAGGTCTGGTAGGTGTATGTACCACTACTAGTAGTAAGCAAGGAGTCAATATGAACGGTTGAAGTCAAGAACACCAGGACAAGGGAGCTTATGGCATCTTTAAGTTTAGGGCAGAGGGGCATTTTCAGCTCGGCGTTTTTGGTTCTATAAAAGGCTACTTTTTTTTCCTGATAGCGCGTTATAGATCGTACTATGGATTTTTAATTTTTAAAACTATTTTTTCTGGGTTGTTAGTGCTTGAGAAAAGATAGATAGATAACTGGTGTAAAAGGATTCCTTCTCACATAAACAAACAGCCACGGCAACAGGACTGACCAGGGTTCACCTTAAGCACCATCCTTTAATGATGACAGTGGGAACTTGCCCTGCTCAGCGGAGACGCTGTTAGGCCAACGTGGCTGATGTCAGAGAGCTGGATGGCCTGTTTCTACAGCTCACCCTTGAAAAAGAGCGAGCGTAATCTCTATAGGACCCAAGCCTGGGGATAACGGCAAGGCAAAAACGGAGAGAGGCATGGAGTTGATATCTTTAACATGGGGGTCTCAGTTTTGGGGGAAGATGACGTATATAACGAGATGCTAACAATAGCAATATTGGTTAAGGTCTGGAACTAGTTGATCGGCAACCCAACCGACGGCGGAAAGTAAATGAAGAGAAACAAGGCCGAAAACAAGATTGATAGGAATGAATGCTACAGAGAAAAACATGGGCTAGAATACATCGAGAAAAGGAACAGCAGCCAAGAAGCGCGCTTGCACTTGAGATGGGAAACAACGCCGAGCGGAACGGAATTGGCGCTAGGTAGTTAGAACGGGTTGCTATTCTTAGTGAGATTGGTTTTTTCGGTTGGGGCGATTGAGGCTGTGAAATCTCAAGTGAACTGAAGCGAACTGATTCAACTTCAAATCGACGCAGGCACAAACACAAGGAAGGTATTGGATGAGAGACCCACGACCTAGGGACGATCCATCTGATGCTAAGACCATGAATGCATCACTGCCCAGGTACCCATGACTACAGAACTTTCCCAAGAAAGCCAGTGTCAGCTACTTGCTGTTGTGGTATATCTATTGATATTCAATCGCATAGGCGCCATATGTTTCAGAAGTCATCACCGTGGGAAGCACAAGCTTGAGGATTAAAGAAGGAGAAAAACACGACGGGCGAATTCAGGGGCACGCATTGCATATGCACACCTCCACAGGAAGAGATGCAGGGGATCTACCAATGCCGACTGGTAGGTTCCCTTGCTTCCGCAGCCTACCACTAAGTGAGTGACTGTGAGAGCCCCCGAGACCTTGGCTAGGCCGAGAGTCAATACGAACGAGCAAAGGCGCGAGTGGGGAGACATTTCTCGTATGGAGGTGCAGATCTCTCGCTTCAAGATAACGCTGCCGTTTATCTTTCTGGCCGGTATTAAGTGGTAGAGTGTAGAAGTTAGAACGAGTTGAAACAAGCTGCAAGTTCCCGCTCCTCTGCTGACGTTAACAAGCCTCGAGCTAGTCGGGAACCCCGTGAGGCTGGTTTAGGTGTGCTGTAGGCCTAGGGGAGGGTGGAGGCGGAGGAGTGGTGGATGACGATGTTTGTGGTGGGTTCTGCAGATATGATAAGTGACAAACAACTAACTCAATGCATACAGATGGTAACATCAGAAAAGATCGTGGTTCGACTCAAAAAGAGTGCGGTGAAAGAGAGAATTGCTATTATTACCTTTTACCAAAAGTTACTACCCGCACCAAGTGCAAGAGACAAAGTTTATAATCAGATTAGCTTTGTAGATCAGGAACTTGCCTTTGAGAGTCACTCATAATGGGATTGTGAGATTATTGTTAGTTCCATACCTACCTACCTGTACATGCGGCTCGGCGAGATGCGTTGCCATGACGAAGGTAGAGGTAAACGGGACCTAAGCTTAGCGATCTAACTTGAACTGTGACAGACCTGGAGTTGCCCTAGGGTGTTCAGGCACCGCCTCCCGGGCCCTGGAATCATTGAAGCGGGCTAGATTCAGCAAGGCAAATAGTGATGGGTATTCTTAGAACTTCGATAGTCGTTGCGGATTATTACGAGCTTGAGCGAAAGGCATTGGAGAGCAACCAGAGGCGGGCGAAGGCTGGTGTGGTTTTTGGGTCTTGGACCCTTATGCAACCATTAGCCACGGCTGACAATGGCTTCCATTCTGTTCCAGCTAACGTCTCAACAACCGCGAAATACTGCCACGTTTACGATAACAGATGCCGTGTAACAGGATCAATTGGTCATCTATTGGTTCAGCTGTATGATGATGGTCGGTCCTCAACTGTAGACCAATGTAAGGTAGGTAGTAGGTACTCAACTCGAGACGCCTGATGGTGGTATATCCCTGAACCATCTCAAACTGCAAACCGCCCCTCACAGTTCAGGGCCAGTTGCTATGGAGGAGGTGGTTGTTATCGATACTTACCCGTATGTAGTACAGGTACCTAAGGTATTCTCATGATAGGTATTCCTCTGTTACCGCTCCCTTGTCTTGCCCACTTCCCGCCAGTTCGTTCGTTCCTCAACACCTGTAAATTGCCCGTAAAAAGACCAGCGAGCAGATAAAAATACCTACAGACCAGACCAGACCAAACCAAAAACATAGAATCTCCCACCCCTGTCGAAAATACCCCCGCTACTGTCATCCTCAACCCCACTCTGCCCACCAAGACAGCAAGCTGCCTGCCTGCTGCATGTAGAGCAAGCAAGACTGAGTGGGAGACCTTGCTGAGTTGCAGTTGAGGTCACTTTTCAGTGAGAACTATAGCGGAGTATACCTAGTACCTAAGCATTAGGGAGCTTAGCCTCATGTTCACTTCACTGAGGTGCGGGCCAGGGACTCCACACCATGAGAAGCTGGGACCATCCTCTACGGAGACCGCTCTGCCCGCCTTTGTCCCTTCGCCTTCACCCAATGTTGTAAGGCAAGTTGACTGACTTACTGGAGCTCAAACGACTACATATACAACCGTCTCCTCCTCCCTCCTCAGCTTTCTTGTTCTGCTCTTCTCTCCTCTTTCTCCTCTCTCATCTACACCTTATTGCTTCTTGATACCCCGTCCTCATAACTCTTCCGCCTGTTTCCTCTCTCTCTCCCAGTCTCCCCCACACATATCCGCTCGCTATCGGCTCTGCTCTACTCTCACCGACCGTCTCTTAACGAACCCATTGTCCACGTTTTTCTACCGCAAAGAGCTCAGTCAACATGTGGTAAGGAAGCTTTCTCTTCCTCGTCGCCGTCACCGCCTTTGTTACCGCCTAGCCTTTTCGTCTGCCAGCCGCCGAGCTTCCACCGATTCTTTGCTTGCGACCGACGCAGGTTAAGATGGGATGGATGGGAGAGAAAAGCTGGGCCTTCAAAGAAGGAATTCGGCGGCTCAATTGGTAGAATAAATTCAATAGCTAACCATTACGATCAGTGGTATTTTCGGATACATCAACTACCTTGTCGAGAAGGACCGCAAGTTCATCATCGACACTCTTGTCAACGGTCAGTAATTGCTTATCCCATGCTCATGTTCACAAGCATAATCATAATCATGGGCTGCGCCCATGTTTTTCCCTCCTCAGCTGCCCCTCACCACCCCTTTCATCAGCCATGCCCCGCCCCGCCATGCACTGGTGAGACGCGGGATCAGCGCCCAGATTCGCGTTGCTGACACAACCTTTTGCAAACAGGTCTGTCCCGTCTCGAGTACCGTGGATATGACTCTGCTGGTCTAGCCATCGATGGCGACAAGAAGAACGAGGTTCTCGCTTTCAAGGAGGTTGGCAAGGTCGCTAAGCTCCGAAAGCTCATTGACGAGTCCGACCTCGACCTCGAGAAGATTTTTGATTCACATGCCGGTATTGCCCACACCCGATGGGCTACTCACGGTCCTCCTTCCACCATCAACTGCCACCCCCACCGGTACGTTTGAGAAATCGGAAATTCCCAACCCGATTGCTTGATTCTTCATCTTTCTATTTTTGAGGATGCGAAGATCAGTTCTGAATTGGGAGAGTGATTTTGAACACTGTGTGCTAACCACAAACCCCTGAATGCAGATCTGACGTCAACTGGGAGTTCACCGTTGTCCACAATGGTATCATCACCAACTACAAGGAGTTGAAGACTCTTCTCCAGGCCAAGGGCTTCAAATTCGAGACTGAGACCGACACTGAGTGCATTGCCAAGCTCACCAAGTACATCCACGACCAGCACCCCTCCATTGGCTTCACCGACCTTGCTAAGGCCGTTATCCAGGAGCTCGAGGGTGCTTATGGTCTTCTCATCAAGTCCGTCCACTACCCCCACGAGGTTATCGCCGCCCGAAAGGGTTCTCCTCTCGTCATCGGTGTCAAGACCGAGCGTCGCATGAAGGTCGACTTTGTCGATGTCGAATACTCTGACGAGAACGCTGCCCTGCCCGCCGAGGCTGCTTCCCAGAATGTTGCCATCAAGAAGAACGACCTTCTTGCTCCCGACACCGGCCTTCTCGGTGCCGCCGACAAGTCTCTCCTCCACCGATCTCAGTCTCGCGCTTTCATGACTGATGATGGCATGCCCATGCCCACCGAGTTCTTCCTCTCCTCTGACCCTTCGGCCATTGTCGAGCACACCAAGAAGGTCATGTACCTTGAGGACGACGACATTGCCCACATTCACGAGGGCTCCCTCAACATCCACCGCCTCAAGAAAGCCGATGGCAGCTCCAACGTCCGAACCATCCAGACCCTTGAGCTCGAGCTCCAGGAGATCATGAAGGGCAAGTTCGACCACTTCATGCAGAAGGAGATTTTCGAGCAGCCCGAGTCCGTCGTCAACACCATGCGTGGTCGTCTCGACATTGCCAACAAGACCGTCACCCTTGGCGGTCTCCGCTCTTACATCTCCACCATTCGCCGATGCCGCCGCATCATCTTCATTGCTTGCGGTACTTCTTACCACTCTTGCATGGCTGTCCGTGGTGTCTTTGAGGAGCTTGCTGAGATCCCCATCGCCGTTGAGCTGGCTTCCGATTTCCTCGATCGACAGGCCCCTGTCTTCCGTGATGACACCTGCGTCTTTGTCTCTCAGTCTGGTGAGACTGCCGACTCCCTCATGGCTCTCCGCTACTGCTTGGAGCGTGGTGCCCTGACTGTCGGTATCGTTAACGTTGTCGGCTCCTCCATCTCTCTCCTTACCCACTGTGGTGTCCACATCAACGCCGGTCCCGAGATCGGTGTCGCCTCCACCAAGGCCTACACCTCTCAGTTCATTGCCATGGTCATGTTTGCTCTGTCTCTGAGCGAGGACCGTGCTTCCAAGAAGGCTCGCCGCGAGGAGATCATGGAGGGTCTCTCCAACGTCTCTGCGCAGATCAAGTCCATCCTCGAGCTTGACTCCTCCATCAAGAAGCTTTGCGAGAACTTCAAGAACCAGAAGTCTCTCCTCCTTCTCGGCCGTGGCAGCCAGTTCTCCACTGCTCTTGAGGGTGCCCTCAAGATTAAGGAAATCTCCTACCTTCACTGCGAAGCCGTCATGTCCGGTGAGCTGAAGCACGGTGTCCTGGCTCTGGTCGACGAGAACCTCCCCATTATCATGATTCTCACCCGTGACGACCTGTTCAAGAAGTCACTCAACGCCTATCAGCAGGTTATTGCTCGCGGTGGTAAGCCCATCGTTATCTGCAACCCCTCTGATGAGGAGTTCAAGTCTTCTGAAGCCGAGAAGATCGAGATCCCCAAGACGGTCGATGTTCTCCAGGGTCTCCTCAACGTTATCCCTCTCCAGCTCATTGCTTACTGGCTTGCCGTTCTTGAGGGTCTCAACGTTGATTTCCCTCGTAACTTGGCCAAGTCGGTCACTGTCGAGTAAGCTCGTTACTGCGTTTTGACTGATGGTCGATGTACAGTATGAGTTTGGCGGCTACTTGGGTTCCTCTTTGCTACTGGCAAGAGGCTTATGATGACATTTGGAGTTAGGTTTTGGACTGCACTGGCTTGCAATGAACATGTTGGCCAAGCATTTTGTGTTTTGTCTACCTGGATAGCAAGGAATCAAATGTTTGGCAAAAATAAATGAATAAATGGGAGGCCAGGGACCAGGCTGGTCGTGGTCAGTATTAGATGGTAAGCCTCAAGAAGAGGTTGAATAGGGACGTTGGCTTACTTACGATACATTAGTTCTAGGCAACGTAATCACGAAGATCAAGTCTTGCAAATTGAAAATAAAATTGACATCTAATAATTGTGAATGCTGTTGCATCTCTAATCACGTATCGAGAGCCTTATTGGATCTCTTTATTTGACCATGCAGCGAACTGAATAGTCCTAGCTATTGGGAGCACTTGATTTCCTCCCTGGCAAAACAAAGGGGGGATTTAGTAATCGTTTCACGAGCAGGTATGCCGAACAGCTTCCACTTCTGGGCGTGCCAAAGGTTTCTTACTTCTTCGGCTTTTTCTTCTTAATTTTTTCTTTTCCAGTCCGTCTGGCAAATGTCAGGTAGCTTTCTGATCTCAAGTCTCCCTGCAGGTTTAGGCGCAATTAACCAGATGAGACATTCGGCCTTCCCCTTCAGCCTCTGATTACTTTTTAGAAGACTATCGCTTTATATACAATATCAACTCATTAGAGCCCAATACTTTGATCTCTCATCTTGTGTGACGCTGTATGGCCTTTAGGCGAGATCATGGCTCATGAGGTTGAAAAAGAATTCATCTCTAATGTAAACGCAAAGGATAGATAGATATTACGAAAGAAAGAAAACATTACTTATTCCCTCCTTATATAGTATACAAGTCCGGGCATTGGATTAAATGTCAGTTGTTATAATAGTCGGGAATCTTATACATCTAACCTCCGTATAGCAAAAGTAGAGGACTGAGTTAACTCGGGAGCTACCTATCTTGTTTGTAGTTGAGAATTGTGGCCGAGATCTTATAACCACCTCCACAGAGCCTATTGCACAGGCCTAGTGGACACATGATATCCTATCATCAAAACATACCCTCGAATGATGCGATGCGATGTATTCGTACAACTCTACCATTTCGCCTGTCTTGACCTGTTCCCAGGCCATTTGATGAGAGGAGGGGAAGGAGTTCATCGGTGGTTTATTGAAGTTCACTGCATATTGTCAAGTAAGATCATCATCATGATTGTAGCCAGCTAATTCTTCTCAAAGGTAACATCAATAAAGCCGTCTTGACTTGTATCTTGTGCAACCTCTCTAGTTGATTAAAGAGTGACTGGCGTCCGTCACCCACTCCTCCCATTTCAGCACCTGCCGCAAGATTTAGACAGTTTGAGTACCATATCCGCGAATCCTCTCGGCAAAAGCCCAGCTCTGGGCCTCGAGCTGCAGACCATCGGTAAGCTCCACTCCTTCCTTTGTGACGACAGCCATCGAGTAAGAGTCCAAACTGCGAGCGTCGCGGTAGTATAGAACCTTCATGCACTCCTTGATGATCTTGATAGCCTCCTCCTTCTCCAAGTTCTGAGCGGCTTCCTCGTCGGGAACATGACGACGCATGATAGGCTGGGCTAGCATGGCACCGAAACCCGTGGCCAAACTCGGGGCACTGTAGGTACTACCGAGTAAGTCGGCAGCGGCAAGGAATGGCTTGTCGTCGTCGTCGAGACCAGCAACAAGGAGGTGGTTCCACAGAGGGTCGAACTTGGAGCGTCGGCGGTAAAGCAGCTTAGCGAGGTAGCGGTGGAGGTTTGCGGCATTGAGACGGGGAGCGTCAGGGGATGTATAGGCCTCGTCGAGAGAAAGGTCGATGAGATGGCGGTCGAGATACTGCATATCGGAAATGTCGCCGCTGAAGCCAACGACCGAGGACTCAGCGAAGGAGCGGAGTCGCTTAACATCGGTGAACCGGGCCAGAGAGCCATATGACGCTGGGAACAATTAGCTCCTGCTCAGGTATCGGCGCACATATAACTGACCTAGATTATCAGCAGCCATGACAACACCATCCTTGAACTTGACGGCGATGACGGAGGTACCAGTGACGATGGGCTGCTGGGTGTTTTGCTTGGGGCCATTATCGGCCATGAAAGAGGCATCGTAGGCACCGTAAACATCGTCTCTAGGCTATTGGGGGTCAGTTTATTGTAATTGACCATGATTGAAGGTATAGTGTCTGGGAGCACATACACGACCCCAAGCTTGTGGACGGTGATCCATGGTTTATGTAGTTGAATGAAATGGGGAGAGAGAAATGCCGCTGATCTTTGTTACTCTGGTGTAAGGAAATGAGATCGTCGGTATTTGTAGAGGACAGTTTTCGTCGCCGTCAGTGTTGATGAGTTGATGATGGAGTTGAAAGAGCTTATGTTCGTTAGTCCAGCCTTGCTAGACTTCACCTCACTGTCGCGCGTCCAACGGCAGCCTGCGACCAGTGGATGAGGTAAATGTGGAGGCGTTACATAAGCCAATGCTGGGTCAGTGATTGGACCGATTGGCAAGCTGGAAGAGCTGTAGCTCACAAAGTAGAAGGTACTTAGCGTGCCGGCTATAACGCATGCGGTTGAAAGGCACCACTACCCAAGGGAGCTCTCGCATGAAGTTGAGTCCACTCGCACCTGCCCACCTGCCCACCTTCCATGGCCGGCACTGGAATTAGAAACTGCCCGCAAAGCGCAAAACATGAGGTAGGCACGGTCTAGGACAACACCATCGGCCTCATCTCTCGACTAGGCCAATTCCTCACCGTACACAAACTCAGCCTTGCGGTTCATCATCGGCGCCACTGTAAATCGCTTCGCTCAATTCAATTCTCTTCAACTCAACCGTAACAGATACTAAAATGCTCACTTCCGTGGGCCGGGCCGCCGTCCGTCGCGTTCAGACAAGCCGTCTTTCTGGTTCCGCTCCCTCTGCCGCCCAATTGCTCTGCCGCCAGTTGGCCATAAAGACTGCGCTCCCCATTCGAAGCTTCACCGTCTCAGCATGGTCCCCCTCTCCTGCCTCCGGCGATAAGAAGGCCGCCAAGAAGACGACGACCACCACCACCACTAAGAAGGCTACTCTCGCCACCAAATCCAAGTCCAAGGCGACTGATAGCAAGTCCAAGTCCCAGACCAAGGCGAAGCCCAAACCCAAGGCTGCTGCGCCAAAGCCTAAGAAGGCCAAGAAGGAGGTCGATCCGGAGAAGGTGAAGAAGCTCGAAATCCGGGAGCTTAAGAAATGGGCACTCAGAGACAAGCTGCCTATGCTTCCAGCCACCACTTGGGTGCTTTTTACATCCGAGAACAAAGGAAACCCCACAGGAACTGGTGGGATCACTCAGGAAGCGACTGAGCTATCTGAGAAGTTCCGTCAACTGACCGAATCCGAGCTTCAAGTGCGTCACGCCCTCACCCCCCTCCTTTACTGAATGAGCTAACGCAAAACTCAGGACCTCTCTCGCAGAGCCGTTGCCAACCGCCAGAAGAACCTCGCGACTTATAAAGCTTGGGTTGAGACTCACGAGCCTGCGCGCATTCACCTGGCTAACAAGACACGCCGCCGCCTCGCTTTCCTGACTGGCAAGCCTGTTAAGCAAATCTCGGACGAGCGTCTGCCCCAGCGCCCTGCAAGCTCTTATTCCCTTTACCTTGTCGACAACTGGGACAACAGCCATGCTGAGACTAGCCAGGCCAAGTTCAAAGAAATTAGCGAGTCCTGGAAGGACGTGAACCCTACTGAGAAGGCACTATATGAGCAGCGCTCCGCTGACCAATCTGTCAAGTACAAAGCCGAGATGGAGAAGCTTGATGCGCGTGCAAAGGTCATCCAGGAAACTGGACTTGCCTAAGGATTTGAATGTGAGGGGCTGCCACCTAGATTAGAGAGAAATTCTATGTACTAAGGACTGTTTCGTGAGTGATCGCTGTTGTGCAAGTATAGGAATTCATGGTGTTTATGATCTATTTGTGGTATGGTACTGATCATAAAGGACTAGGGGTCAAGGGAATGGTAACGGGGACATTGTCTGGTCTGGTTTGGTCTATTTTTGCTCTTGTTAGTGTTTTGTACTTGATCATGTATGGTACGGCGGCCCTGGCCAGGACATGACATACTCTAGACTCAGCTGAGCTGGCAGTCTTTTGGGAATAGCTGATAATCAATCGCTCTTGCAACGAACGTTTTGTCTATTTATGCCGCCTTATAACATTGAAGGACCAAGCCTTGCAGCTCTATCTAGTTGTGATGATTAATGACAACCGTTATCTAGACCAAAGAAGAAAAGAACCAGCAAACGCCTCGCTTATGATACGAATATTCAAGTCCTCCCAGGATGCCAAGTTGGGCATAATATCCAAACTGAAATCGGTGCGAGCAGTCATCTGACTTATCTCTACTTGTCATAAGGCGGGATTTCCAGAGCAACTTCACCATCTGCTCCATACCACTTCGCGCCACTTGTCTTGACTAGTCTTCCGCTCGCAAGGTACAGAAGCAAGTAAGTATGTTTCGCAACATGGCCCCAGCAATATAAGCGTATCCAGTCGTGGGTTTTGTCTCTACGACACCAGGTTCCCCAGCCCGCCAAACCACTCTTGAGATAATTAGCGAGGAAAACCCAAGTATCAAACCGGACAGTTGGGTCCCAGCCACTGCAGTTGATAAGCCAGTATCCTCGTTCAAAGGCTTCGATATCGCGTATTGTCGTCGGACGATACCTCGACGACAGATCGCGGGCGAGTTTTGCGAGCTTCTCAGATATTAAATCTGCAGGATCGATGTCATCAACTCCCACGGATGGGGATGGTGGTCGGATTTCCAAGCTACTGCTGACTTGGTCTCCCTGCGAGCTTCTTGTTGACAGAGATGGGCCTGTATCGCTAGAACTTCTGACTAAATCACCATGCTCCAAGTGTCCAACCTTGAATCGTTTTGATAGTGGGGGTTCTGACCCTGCACGGGGCGATAGAGCTGGCGAGTGGCAACTAACCACACTGCCAGAAATGTGAGTGATCTCTGGAGCCAAATGCTCGAAGGCTATCACCTCTGTGTTCGCCGAGGGTATGGGAATCTCAGCTGCTTTGTCTGTTTGTGGCGTTGTAGGTACGATATTGATGATTCCAGGGGCCTCGAGAGGAGGTAGGGAAGCGGGAATATCAACCCTGTGGTCAAACTCTGGTACCGGAGGATGTTTCTTGTGCACAGTTGGCGACGAATATGGTTCCTGCGATGACTGAGTTCTTCGGACGTAGCTCTGTAGTATACGTGACGGTGAATCGTCTAAGAGCGAAGCATCTGGCATGGGATACGAGTCACTGATTTGACTCGCAGGCGCACACCAGGAGTTGATCGACCCGAAACCAGCATGGTCGGATGAGGGGACGGCACTCCGAGCCAATGCCTCGCGCGGTAGACATGGTGATGATCGATTGTCTATAGCTCCTTTGAAGCTTAGATCTTGGGATGTGATCTCAAATGATCGTCCAAACGAAGTTGCTACCCTGGTCTGACTTGGCGATGGCGTCCCTCGATATCTTTCTGGCACACGCTGTTGTTCCTCAACTATCTGTGATTCTACCACAGCCAGTTGTGTGCGCCTGTGAGGCTCAAAAGCTAGATAAGCTTGGGCAAGTTGTCGATAAGAAACGTCATCGGATGAGCGACTCGGTGCTGTGATGTGGACGAGAATCTCTGTGCCGTCCGAGCTGTTCCTTGCCATAGTTTGAATGCCAATAAAGCATGTCGACTTCTTCTCGCCTAAAAATACTATTTCCCAAGAGGAGAGGAGTAATCTTGCTGAGAAGAAGAAGAGAAAATGTTGTTCTCAAGGTCAATATTGGATGTTGTTTATATCCAAAGGGGTCCAAAATAGCAGGTAAAAGAGAGCACGAGCCAGGTGAGACAAGGATGAAGGTACATGGAATGAAGCTGTAAATAGGCAGCCAAAAAGAGGTCAAGAAAGAAGAACAGTGGTTACGGTGGTCCTTACGTAGCAGGAAAGGCGAGAGGGTAAAGAGAGAGAGTAGGAGTGAAGTTTCGTGACACACGATATCGATTCACGCCGTAGACGTACATTGGCTACTTAGGTACCTAGTTGATGAAGCCGCTGAAGATTTAGGGAGCTGATCCGCTGATTGGTTGCTACAGTAGGCATGGAGGTGCTACAACCCCCATCATATTCCCATTAGCCTAAGATGTCAGCCATACAGAACAGGACCCCTGCTCTCACCACCAAATTAGCTCTATCCGTACCCCAGGATATTATCAAGAGACTCTCGCTCTGGCTTACCCTTTCCACCTCCTCGACTTATACTGCTACCGCACTCTCACAACGTACCCAGGCAGAGAAGAGCAGATACACCCACTGACGATGGCTGAAAAGACAAAATCTAGAGGCCCCCTCGGGAGAGTTGTCGTCATTGGCGGTAACGGCTTTCTAGGCCATCACATCGTCAACCAGGCCCTCGAGCAATGGACAACCACTACCACTATCGGTGTCGACTTGCGATGCGAGCGCAATCGCAATCCCAATGCCGAGTACCGAGAGTGTGACATCACCGACCCCGAGAGGCTTCTCTCTCTGTTCGAGGAGCTCAAGCCCGACGTTGTCATCCACACAGCCTCTCCTGTCGCTATCAACCCAAATATCGGTAATGATGTGTTCAAGAAGGTCAACGTCGATGGTACACAGGCTGTTGTTGACGCCTGCCAAAAGACGGGTGTCAAGGTTCTTGTGTATACAAGCTCTGCCAGTGTCATCAGCGACAACGTTACTGATCTGCTTAACGCTGACGAGAGGTGGCCTTTGATTCGTGGGGAGGCGCAGACTGAGTACTATTCAGAGACCAAGGTTTGCTCACGCGACATTCAGGTCGTCCCAGACTGTCCTGCTAACAAGATACCGTCTGCAGGCACAAGCAGAGGAGATCGTTCTCAAATCCAACCGCCAGGAGGGCTGCAAGCTTCTCACGACCTCCATCCGTCCTGCTGGTATCTTTGGCGAAGGCGACGTCCAGACTCTCGCAGGCATTCTCAGCGCCTACAAGCGCGGCAAGCACACAATTCAAGTCGGCGCCAACGAGAACCTCTTCGACTTCACCTATGTTGGCAACGTCGCCCATGCCCACCTCCTCGCTGCGCAGCTCCTCCTCGCCACCGCTGCCTCTCCCACTATCCCCCTTGATCACGAACGCGTCGACGGCGAGGCTTTCTTCATCACAAACGACACCCCTGTTTATTTCTGGGACTTCGCCCGTGCCATCTGGCGTGCCGCCGGTTATGACAAGGGCACAGAAGGCAATTGGGGTCTCAACCGCGAGGTAGGCATCGCCATGGGCTATGTCAGTGAGGTTCTCGGCAAAGTTCTCAGAAAGACCCCTACACTCACTCGCAGGTCTATCATCATGAGCTGCATGACCCGATACTACAACATCAACAAGGCCAAGCGTGCTCTGCGCTACCAGCCTGTCTGGTCTCTGAAGGAGGGCATCGATCGTGGCGTGAACTGGTTCCTTGAGCAGGACAAAGCGGCTGCTGCAGCAGCTGCCGCCAAGGCGTAATCTTACCAGAAATGAGAGAAATGAATAAGAGGGGGCTCCTATGCAAAGGAAGAGAGAGGCAGATGTGGTAAAAACTTCATATCCGGCCACGATCAGCGTTTTTTGGCCGAACTGTTCGATTTGTGAAATATTTAATCATCGTTTAGTCTACGAAGATTCAGCTTCAAGTTCATTTTTAATCTCGCCCACCAAGACACATCAGCGTGATATGATTTAAGTAGCCAAACGTTCGGTTGAAATATAGTGTCTTGTAAACATCAGCGCCAGTTCCCATAGCTTGAAGACAATAATTTTAGTTGTGTCCAAACAGACAAGACCAAGGTCCAGTCATCCAGTCGTAAGTATCCAAATGGAACATAATCTATTGTTCCTATCTCGCTTGTCACTTAAATCCGTGACGAAGATCCCATCTGATCCCAGAATGAAGCCAACATAAACTAGTTTGCATCCTCACATCTGACCCAGCACACACGCATGAACTTTTTTGCACGAAGAGTCATTGACCCTCTTCATCCTTATCTCGCGTCGTTTCGCCTCGCCTCGCCCTGCCTAGTCTCAAACACTCCAATGGGAATCAACCCGCTAACATGGTTTACTCCATCCAACTCAGGTATAGAAGAAGATAGAAAGAGAACCGAAGATAGAAAAAAAAAACATAACACCCTCTCTTTGAGCTCCTTTTTTGTTTCGTAAGAAAAAGGTAGACCTCCAGCCCTTCCCCTGCCCAAAGAATAAACACTAAACCCAAGAGAAGATGGGAGCAACAGACATGTATCTCTCATGCCACTTAGGTGACGGGAGCTTGAGGAAAACACGGCATGAAGTTGAGTGTCGAGAAGGGAATAGTATGAGGAGCGAGATCCTCATCTCAGCTTCTCAGAAGAAGGAAGAAGAAAACTACCAGGTTTGCCGTGTCGTATGATGTAGAAAACGATGGATGCCAAGGGTTTTGGGATTGGTAAAAATGCTTTTTTCCTGCTTGTTCGACAGTTGTATGCTCTGATATAGCATATATAAGCCTGACGAAGAAGTGAAGAGGAACGCCGTCGACTATGCAAATAACTCTCTACTCCCAAATCATACCTCCTGAACTGCATGTAGAATAACGAAACGAAGCTTGACCCTGGGCGTTTCCAGGCCCAGCTGTAATCAAGAATATCATTGTAAAAGACAAGTATCATGAGTTGCCGGACACACCAAGTCCGCTGCCTTGACGTCCCATACCAGAGTTACGCCATTCTCGCCTCCTGCTATGCTCGGCGCTATCGAGCTGACTGTCCGACTGGTTGAACTGGTTGACCCCATAAGGCGAAGCATTGCCCAGATCGTTTCGTCCTCGGAATCGCGCCGGAGGAGTTCCATGCCCATTGTTGGCGTTAGGCATTGAAGGGTCTTGTATCGTGCGAACAGTAGCTTCACCCTGCCAGACTGCTGGGTCAGTTTCTACTCGCCGAGCTGGTGGTCGGGTGGAGTTATCCTGACGGTTATAGACCTCGTTTACATCAGCAATAGAAATCTGTCCCCGTCGATCTTGGAAACGCTTCAGAATATCCTTCGTCGTAAGGTCTCCACTGTTGGTAAAGATATAAGGGTCGTTCATGAGACCAAGGATCTCATCAGGAACCTAGAAAGAGTCAACATAATGGGCACCACCCTGAAGAATGCCGATTCTTACCTGACACATCTCCTCGATATGTGTAATCATCATTTCCACGGCATCAATAACATACATAGCCTCACTATCTAAAGCAGGTGCCCTGTTGGGATTTGTTAGGATATTGGGGGCAATAACGGTGGCAAGATTTCTCGTATCCATCTTAGAACCAAGGTCTTCATCCAGTTGGTGAAACGTTCCAGCCCACTTCAGGAAGCTGAACAGAATCTCGAGACAATCTCTGTGGCTCTTTGGTAGGAGACAGCAGGTCAAGTGCAGGCACTGCTTTCTCTTCTCCGGGTCCGAAATCTTGGCAGCACTGATCCATAGCCTGTATAGCTTGTGGGTCATCAGCGGATCTGGTAGATCTCGCAGGTAACGTTTGAGAAGCGCAGCAAGCTGAACGACGGGCTGTTCCATAAAGTTGACCACGTCACAACCTTCAGCGTTGATAGTATCCACCAGGCCCTGCTGCTTCTTGATGTTGCCATTCTTTCGGAACACGCCCTCAACCGAGAGATCCATCTTACGCATCGACGATACAATATCATCGATAACAGCTGGGATTCGAAGAGTTCCCGGACCAACACCGTCTGTCGAATCCGCGCCATCCCTTTCGATGATGATCTCTAGAGGCACACCGAACACGCCTTTTTTCTTGACGTTCTTGCTCTTATCATTCTTGAAGGCTTTTCCGATATTTTTCCAGAAAGTCGCCTGTTTACGCGACTCAATGAAGCTCAGTAGTTCTTCCAATGTGAATTCTTGCTCAATCATGGGCTGCATGGTGAGGACGGCAAGATGGCGAACGTTAAAGTACTCGAGACCAGAGAGTTCAGAAAAGAACCTTCGTCCAATTCGCTCTTGCACTGTTTCAGTGCGCTCTCGGTCGGCTGACTGCGTCCGTAAATGACCCTGGTTTGAAGACGATGCATCTAGCGATCGATCTTGAAAGGGCTGTGGTGCTTTCTGCTGCAGATCTCGGGACTGCTCGACAGCTACTATCCTTGAGATATCATCCAAAGTGATACCATCATTTTGCCCAAACATTATGTCAGTCGAGCCTTGTGCACCGTGGCCCTGCCCAGTATCACCAGATGAACCTGGGCGAGGGCCCTTACCATCAGTATCCATCACTCGAGAGCTTCGGGCTTGTCGAGCACTAGACGACAGGTGCCTATCCAGTCGCGTACTGCGTAGCCTGCGTACATCATTAAGAGTGTTCTCATAAGACGACTCTCGTTTGCTGCCACCGGGTCCACGTGACTGTGAGTCTCCTCCCCTTGACCTCGGGTCACTTCCTTGACCGTCGCCTGTACCATACCCGTTATTATCGGTGTCATCTTTGGATCGTGGGAGGGTTCCATTAGCTTTTAGAATATCCAACAGTCGAGCCAGCGCGACTCGAAGCAGAAAAACATATTGCTGTAGTTTTGAGACGTGCTCGAGTGGTAAAGCATTGGCTCCAGCACAGTTGGTGCAGTATATCTTTCGATCCAACGCGTTAAAGCAGGCCTCTTGTAACGACCGTCCAACATCTCGCCCGCACCTTGTGCACTTAACACAGTTCAAGTGCCACCTCAGGTCGCCGTTCTTGGCACACTCGTCCTCGACAGATCTGTGGCAAAGAGAGCAGTGGTCAGAGTCATTGGCAGAGAGCTTCCCGCCGCTTGCGGTCACTGACAGCTGACCGTCGTCGTTCTTTACTGCGTCAAGGTCGCTTAAATCGTCTAGGAACTGGTACAGGCCTGTGGATGCGCTAGCTTCGCGCTCGAGACGGAGGGCACCCTGAAGGCAGATTCGAATTAAAAGTTTGAGATAATGGGCAAGACCTGTGACGAGGGACAGCAGCTCTTGTGTGACACCGAGTTTGTGAGTAGCGTTGTCTTGTGTCTTGGAAAGTAGAGAGAAGAAGGAAACAATCTTCTTGCATAATAGTTTGGCTTCTCGCCCGTATGACATCCCTAGGAAGAAAGTTAGATCCCATGCGTCTCACATTCAAAGCTTGATAGACTGTACCTTTTTGGTTCAAGCCCACCATAGTCTCATCTAGGCGATCTGCTGACTGGAACAAGATCTCGACGTGCCAGATGAAGCGTTTTGCAACGAAGACACCCTCAACATATGAGCCATTGCTGACATGAAGTAGCATGTCAGAAATGCAGGCGGCAGAGGACTCTTCGAAGGTCGACAGAACGCTCCATATACGGAACACCTTCTCTTCCATGCGCTCTTCCTCCACACGGATAAGGTCTCTGCCTGCAGCATCGTCCGAACTTTCCAGCGCAGGTCGCAAGTCCGTGGGTTGCGCTAACCGCACATTCCAGAATTTGTGAATCATGTAGCACTCGGGGTGCCAATGCTGATTTTGTCCATTTCTGAAGATCTCGACGAATTGCTTTAGAATGGCTGTCTGGCAACCATTGCACTGCTGCGCAAACTGTGTGGAATAATGATAATGGCAGTAGACGTTTCCGTCATGTTCGTAGTAGCTATCCTGAGCGCCAAATATTGTTGAACATAATGAGCAGGTAAAATGATCGACGTGATACTTTCGGTCTAGGGCCGTGATATAGGAGCCGCGGAGCGCTCCCCCGCACTGGTAGCAAAGGAGGCCAAGTCGACGAAAGTAATCGGTTTCGCACAGAGGATATTGTCCCCGGCCATTTTCGTCTTCGGCAGGGAAGAACTTTGAGGCCACTATCTCCCCGCAATCCTATTAGTCAAAGATTAGTATCTGACCGTGATCGAGGAGAACAGGGCCGGTCTAGGGGTTCGCACCTGGCACTTGAAGCAATCAAGATGGAATGTCCCATCAAGAGCTCGCACAAACTGACCCGTTAAGGGCTCGCCACACGCCTGACACGTCCTCGTCTGGCCGCTGGCGGATCTTCCACTTCGCCCTCGCGATCTGTTCCGCTCAGCACTTTTGCGGGGCGGCTGGTCCTCAGCCCATCCTGGGGGATTCGGTGTACCTGGGGCGGAGGCGGGTGGCCGCGGTCGATAGCTGCCGTTGTCAGGCGTGCGAGTTCTGTATACTTGACCACCATTCTGCCAGTTTGAATCGGCATGCGGGGGCATGTCCTGGGCGTGATAATCGTGGGTGTGGTCGCCATGGCCATGCTCGCGGAGCATGGCGTCGTCGTAGCTCGACGCCATCGTGAAAGCAATGCAGGATGTCGCTATAACACAATTCCCCCTCCTCGCTCCAAACCAGTCAAGCACGGATGGCCTATCGAGACCAAATTTCCAGCAAAGGTCGACAGGCGTTTGCAGCGGTCGGCATCAGCACCAGCTGAGAGGAAAGCAACGACGGCAGCAACACGGACTTGATCGGGACCAATTGGCGAAGTCGGGTAGCTAATTCAACACGGTGAGATGCGGTATCGTTCGTGGGATAGGTAAGATCGAGCACTATCTGGTGTTCGCGTGACAGCCGAACAATAAGCCCACCCAGTTCGGACTGGGACGATGAAAGGCGGCAGGAGGAACAAGTCGGTGGCAGCGAAGAAGCGATGCAGTGTGGTGCGGCACAAGACAACCAAGACCCGATCGACCTAGCCCAGTTGTACTTTATGTGAGGCTGGAGCAGGTACTGCACTGTAGACGGTAAGGCTGAAGCGGAGAAGGGGAAAAGGGGACAATGGAAGAAGATGCGATCGATACAAGCGCGTCTGCGGCAGCGTGGGATGAAGGAGCGTGGGAGATAAAAGTCGAAGCCTGTCGTGAGAGTGTAAGGTAAGGTATGGATACGGTGTATAGAGTAGAATGGTATGGAGGTAGCAGGAGGCGCCTGGCAGTAGGGGAGCTGAGGGCAGTTGTGGTGGTGGTGGAGAGCCCAGGGCCCCAAGGATAAACACTCAGAAGAGGTACCTCCAGGCTGTGCTGCAATAGGGGATTAGAGGTCAGATAGATCTGGAAACCTTTAGGACCTTACTCTACTACCTACCTTACACATTTACTGTTAGGTTGGGGCAAAGATCGGGTACCAGTGGAGGCAACCTTGGCGGGGGGCTATTGGTACAGTGCCTAGATGAGACTGGGCGGCAGATTCTACGCCAGATCAACTCCAAATAAGGGACGGGGCTAACTAAAAATGGTCTCAGGAGGAACAAACTGAGCACTAGTGCCTGGGCGACCGGATAGCAGCATCAGCTACGGTCCAACAAATAGATAGGTACTTAGTCATAAGGTGTACTTGAGATTCGAGCACATGAGAAGAAAAGAAAGATTTGGTTCAAAGACCCAGTCAGCAAGGAACAAAAGTACATCGAGTCAATGACAACTGCCAATGCGTGCGTGTGTGCGTGCAGCAAACCAATACAAGGGACCGTTGCCTTATGCAGATGCTGGGCTTGACACAGTCCAACGAACGAAATGTGAGATGTTGGTGGGCTCAAATGGGGGATGGAGTCTGGGTGGGCCCTGTTTGTATTAGGGGCGTTTGAATACATCGAAATATTAATTTACTGCAATTTCCAGGCAATGAGGATCCACGTCCAAGTTCGAGGAACATGAGATATAATGAGATTCATTCATACTCAAGTAAAAATAAACGGTGAATCCATTGTTTCGAATCTTGCTTCCATCCTTCACTTCTCCAGGTGCAGGTATGTATAGATGCTACCTACATGTATGCATGTCGCCGTCAGCACAGCCCTCGAAGGATGGATATTCGCTATTAGGCACTTTTCCTATAGTAAGATATGGAAAGTACCTAGCTCATCAAGGCTCTTCATAGTTCTGCTTCGAGGCCTACAGTTCCCCCCTTTCAACCGCTGGATGTTTCTCAGAGAAGAAGAAGAAAAAGGAGGAGGGGACAGAAACAACAATTCCATGTCTTCAGCAAATATTAGGGTCCATCCCCAAGGATATCACTCAAGCAACTTGCGTGTGTGTGGTTCTCAATATGGGGTCAGAAATTACAGTGCATGCCAACTACCTGTGATCCTTGACTCAAAGGTGACAAGACTGAACCCATGCTCGTCCACTGGGCGTTACTGGGAATGTCTCCGCCTGAAGTCAGCCTGAGCCTCTAACTGGGAGCTGTAGCACTAGGTGAATGGTCAAAGCTGGCCCTACCTGGCAATGGACAAAGCACGGCTTACTTTATTAGTCTTTGCAGCACCCAGCAGTACCTTGTTTCTCACTCGAGGAACGGTGAGTTTATGAGGTCATTCCAATCCCCAGATTTCCCCTTCAAGCCTGGAAACGAAACAGGCTAATTATCAGCAGAGAGACATAAGAGGGAGAGGAGATTGATCGTCTCACTAGGGGATCGAGGAAAGCAGCAGTCAGATTTCTTCTTTCACAGTACGCTACTGCAAATAACCTTGCCGTATTGGAAATTGCTATGATGAAGATCTTATCACGTGTAGGTGTGGAGGATCAGGGGGGCCACGTCCAAGAAATGCCAACACAAGATATGCACTAGACAATAAGAGGACTATATGCAATGGAGGTGGGTGGATCTTATGGCAATCGCCTTAATAGTGTGTGTAGCATGTGTATCTAGAGATTGAGGCCAGTCTCAAAACGACAAACTGAAATGCTGTGACGCCATACTCATAAATCAAAACACTCTTGCTACAGTTGTCTTGCTTGCCAGCCCTTTGGCTTCACGTTATGTCTTGCTAGACTGGTATTTTGATACTGAAATAAATTAATAGTATACAGATACATACTATGACTAATTGCCGGTAATAAGAAAAATCTCATAAAGCCATAAAAAAATATTCTTGTCATTTCAAGGTGTGCATCAGAAAAAACCAAGCCGCGCATTGCTGATGCTCATGCACATACGGAGTACATACACACAATCAATATGTCCCACAAGCTTCCCGCCAACCCCCAGTCTTACAAGCATCATGTCAACCCTGGCATCATCCTCGAGGTCTACAGATGCTGATAGACAAGGCACGTGCAGGCTCGGCTGTGGATGTGACATCTAAATGAGATTTCAAGCATTATCATCAGACATTTAATATTCTCAAGCATGCACGAGCTCCTTGAGCCTCTTCTCGATCTTCTGTCGGCCCTCAAGAGTCCTCCAAACCTCATGGGGTGCTCCATCGACGATGTCCCAGTTCTTGAGGTTCTTGGTCAACTTTGTCAGGTCTCGTTGTTTCTTCTCCCATGTATGGCTATCCTTGATGTGCTTGCCGGAGCTAATAACCACAAGCGGCGTATCCTTGTCCTGGATCTGACGGCTGGTCAGCGCATCTCGCCGAGTGAACGAACCAGCGACCAGACTCTCCTGCAGTTTGGCAAAGATGAACTTGCCATTCTGCTGGGCCGATCGTCCGTATACTCGGTCGCGGCTTGTTCGTCCGCGAAAGATGGCACCGGGGATTCGGTCCAGGCCGAGCGGGGAGATAACGCCCCAGAGCCAGAGAACGAATCCTCGGCCGGGTGATGCAACGTCGTCGAGAAGATCCTCATGTAAGGGATCGACAAGGAGCAGACCTTTGATGTAATCTCCGTGACGCGCTGAGAAGACTCTTGAGTAAATCGATCCGATGCCGGCACTTGCGAGGATCCATGGTCCGCTCTCACCAGCACCAGCCAGTGCCTCACTGAGGGTATCAACCACGAAGCCTGCTGATGAGGGAGAGGGTGCGTTGTCCGACCACCCGTAGCCAGGTCGATCGGCGAAACAGTATCGTGAGATGGAACCATTCTTAAGGGCGTTATCCGCAAAAGCCCAGAAGTCGTATTCTATGGTTCGTTCGCCGGCTTCGAACAATACGGTTGGCAGATCGTTACCCTTGGAGTCGGTCTTATTGCCGTGGCAGTAAATATGGATGCGATATTTGCCGTTATCAACCGGATACAGCTTTCCTGGGTGCGACACACCGGCGTCGAGGGCTCGCAGGATGATGGTCAAAGTGATGAGGAATACAGCTACTGACATGATTGCGTAGGCGACCGTGGAAATCATCACCTCGGACCATTCGAACAAGGTTCGTCTCGTCTCAGCTCGGCCTGTCAAGCGTTCCTCTTCTTCAGCCTTGCCCCATTTGACAGTTCGATCGACCAGCAGAGTCCAGAGACTGGTGAGTAGTGCCCAGATGACACTAGCAGCACCGACCCAGCCCTCTTCATATCGAGTCTTTTGAACGGATAAGATGAGAACCATGTCGAGGAGGATAACGCCCTATCCGTAGTGTGAGTTCCCGTGGCCAGATGCAGTGTCACTTGTGCAGACTTACGGAAATGAAGATGGCAAGGATTCTGACAGATTTGGATGGCACATCGAAGAAAAGAAGTGTAAAGATGAGATTCGCAAGTGTCCACGTCGCGAATCCAAAAGCAAACCAAGGACTGCCACGAGTCCCAATGCCAGGGGGCGTCACAAAAGTAGAGACAAGAAGCAGAATCCACCAGACAAGCGTTATCAGGGTAAAAGCAATTGTCAAGTAGCGCAAAGCTCGAATGCTCCAGAGATTATAGGGCGACACTGCGGGATCATCAGGGGCAAGTAGACCAGGCTGAGCTGAGTTGACGCGGTTCGGAAGTAGTCGAGTGTGCTCATCTGGCGCAACCTGCTCACCCTCCTCGGGGCAGTCAATACGAGCAGCTCCATTTGTACCGTTTGATCGGTCTTCGTTTGAGTCTTTTGGGGATGAGAATAGAGGCATTGTGGGAGTTAATTTATTGTTTGTCCTTCAGTTGATAGCGGCTGCTGCTGATAAATGGTCTCAGTGTAAGAGAATAGGTAAGTGAGAGAAAGATGTGAATATGGGTGAAACTTATTCTGTCAGAAATCAATCGCTAGTGACACATTACAATACAATATTCACAGAAAAAAGCCCATTCATTTCAGAAGATTCCTTAACCTCAAACTTGTCCCAGGGTTCTATATAAACCTATGGACCGACTGCTAACTTATCCATGATGAAGAGGCTAAAAAATAGAATACGTCATAGGCCATCCATTTCAGCCCCGCGGATTTAACATCACCAATCACCACCGTTGAAAGCTCACCAGGGAGTACTAGTGCGGACACAAGCTTCCAGGAGATGGCACTTGGAGCTGAAGTTTAGCTTTTCCCAAAACAAATTACGGTGCCACTTGATCAAGAGTTTGTGCTTCCGCTGGTTGTAAAAGCAGGGCAGCGAGTGAGTTAGCCATCATCAAAAGGGTGCTGTAAAGCGACTTGGTCAGGGCCCTAATTGTAAGGTTAGTACTAGTAAAGGGCAGTTCCATGCATTCACCATCACATACTCCAGATCATATGTTAAAGGTAGCCTTCTTCTTAGCTCTACGTCAGTATTAAACAATATGTAATCAGTCTTGGCTGGCCCGAATCTTCTTGGCATTTGCCATCTTGTAAGTTACCACGCAATCATCGCCCCTGTTGGTGTCCCCAATCCAATGACGGTTGTGCAACATCGTCATAGCACAATAATCAAGAATATCTCTAATTTCACTACGAGCCCTCCTGTATTTCCACTACGTTTGCGACGGTATAAACTCGTTAGTAAATTCTTATCTGTAACAAGTTCATATCGTTCATTCATTGATACGATGGATACCTACTCTACCCGTGCTCTATTTCCACCACGTTTCCATATTCAAGGTGTCTTCATGTATCACTTCTTGGTACAGGACTTCTGATTCAACTTGAGAGTAATAGTGATATCAAATTCGTACTCTCACAATTATTATTATTATTAAACTTGTATAGTAAGTACCAAAATGAAAAGAGACAAGGAGCGCGTCGTATATTATCCATGTTCCCGCAATCGTGACAGGGTATCACTGTATCTCTCGTTTTTTTTTTTGGCCCCATTCCATACGAACTTCCAGCATCTGCAATGGAAGAAAATCAAACAGCGTAAAGATCCTTATCCCCTTGTTTCATTCATCGTTACACATTACTCCTTCACAAATGTTGCTTCTGATCTCAAGTGTCCCAGGGAGTAACAGGGTTGTACTCCTTGGCACTGGGGACTGTACTGATACTGCTCGACACCGAATGGGACGCTTGGCTGAGCCCTGAATATGACTGGGTCTCTTCTCTTTGCTGCCGTGCACGCTCGAGTGCCTTCTCGGGGCTAGGTCCTCGTGTCGAAGTGATGGCGTTGTCAGGTATTTTGCCAATGGGCAAATGCAGCTTGATTGCCGCTTGAGGATCCTTCATACCGATATTGTGCCGTCTGTATGTGTTCTTCTTCTGGTCCCTCATGGCTTGCGCTGATGGTTCAGCCACTGATAACCAATCTTTGACTTGAGTGAGCCATCGTGATTTTTCCTTCTTGGACTTGACCGTGTCTCTTGATGACATGGAAGCTCTTGATCGATCGTTTCCACTGAGAGATGGGTCATATTCAGATTGTGGGTGGCGTGGTATCAAAGCTAATGACCTGGGACTGACAAGTGTCTCTGTGGTTGATCTGGTAGAAGATGGCATGATTTGATGTATATGAAGCTCGGGAGAGCCACCAAGCCAAGTGGCTTTCAACGGTCGGGTTGGAAATTTGAGGAATGGTAAGGATCAGTGGAGGGCCTGTGAAGAGCTGATATGCCAACTGGTATTTTCAGGATATGCCTTGAATAAATGAATATTTTGAAAAGCCGGGCGTATCTAAATTAGGCATAATCTTCAATCATATAGTACTGGCTATCTTGGTGATATCGCCCCTAGAGACCTCGAGGCCGTAAGAAGTATTCTTCCCTGGCAGGCGACAGGGAATTCTGAATTCCGATACTGATAAATGCAGGAACAAGATATAACAGTTATGATTGTGTGCCCCCAAACCTTTGGCGTTGGACGTCAACGGCGGTAGTGGCAGGATGATGCAAGTGCGCGAGCCGTACAACGCATAAATGGAAGCACTGCCAACGGCAGCTAGAGGATCGCCGGATGGATGGAATGTAAGAAGAAATATTGCTTCTGGAAGAGGAAGAACAAGAAAAGGAGCCACAAGGAAAGCTATAAGGGGGGTTCTAAGGTTGAGAGAATGAATGATGGAGATGTCAAGGACAAAGAGATGGAGGGGATGCTCATAAATCATGGGGTAAAGGGGATTTCAAGTGAGTGTCGGAGAGGCACATACCGTCCTCAAAAAGTACTGGCCTTGTTCCATAGCACATGAAAGGAAACCGACAATCAACCTTGACAGCGTCCAATAGTACAAGTAGAGGTACTTGACATGCATTACCTTACCCATCCATCCTTGTCACAAGCCTCCAGCGTCACTTCAACTGCATCACATCCTCGCAAGCTGGTTTACGATATCCGATCTTGGTCTAGGTTCTATGTCGAGCTGAAGAGCCAACACGAAAATTGCTCACTTGGGCTACTGATTGGGTGAGAGTTGCTATGAAGCCGGGGATCCCTCTCGCGAGAAGATGCAACAGTGAGACCTTGTGGCTTGTCTTGGTCTCTGCAGTAGTTGAAGCTGCCTCCGGATGTTTGTGGGTTGGCGACTGCGACGGCGAGTTCAAAAGGTATATTTTCCATGTAAGAGAATAATGGCCTAGTTCCAAATGCCGAGGCACCGTTTGTCAATTCGGTTCCTGTTGCGATGCCGAGTCTTGTAAGAGGCGTCAAAGTGTAGACTTATCTTCTCAACCCGAGGCTAGCGGTTTTGTGTTTTTTGATAACGCAAAATTGTTAAACGCCTCTACTGACGATCATTAACCAGACCGGAAATCTGCAGCATTGTGCTCTGCAGCATCTCAGGTTGATATTGAGGTGGCTGGCTGGGCCTCAGATCAAGTAATACAAAAAAAGCAATAATACGTGTATCCATAACACTCGACGTATCGACCAGGCTGTCAAGTCCTTAAAAACCAAATCACCATCTTGATGAAGCACGTGCTGAAATGAACCTTCCTATACAAATCATAAACCAGCTACCTATTGATAGTATTTGCTAACAGAGTTCACTACTGCACGACACTAACGAAGTTATACTCTATTAGCTGGAGGCATTTTCGGATTACTCTACAAAGGCCACAGTAGAGTTTATTGGCATCTCCCACTTGTATTTCCCATGCCCCTGACTACCGCGAGCATCTTTTGCGAAGGGATTTGAAAAGTGCCGAGATATCTGGATCTATCTCACCGTGTGGCGCCGAGAAGTGGAAATGGCTGATCAAATCAATTTGAAAAGTGCCGTGTCTCAGTGCACAAAGATAAAGCCATCTTGGCTGATCCTAAGGCCGCTAATGCACAACAAAGGCTGAGATGGCGCTCGAATATCAAGCCAGACGTATGACTTCCGAGTTCTTTCTGGATGGGGCAGTATGTCTGAGACCCATTGTGTCCAGAGACTTTCCAAGAGATTGGTACAAGGGGAGTCGAGACCAAATGATCGACACATCTCGGTTCAACGTTGAACCTACAGAATGGATGACTTCGTTAGCACACGGGCGAAGAGAAACGTCACCCATCTTTAGTCATGAACCTGATCGTGGCGATATATCGCATACGTACTCAGACCTCAAGTCATGTTAATCTTAGACAAGTGTTCAATTTGACTTCCACGAATACTCAGACATCCCGTCTTCGTCAACCCAACCCTTTAAAGCGTTTCCCCTTCCCTGTGTGTGCTGATACACAGTCGGAAAGGGCAACGATCGCCGGCCACCTCGCGTTGGTAGCTGAGACATTGTGTCTCTCGAGTCCCGGCAGGGAATGGCAATCTATTTCGGCCTCTTGGGCCAGATCTGTGATATCAACTCCGCTCGAGTGCATGTAAATGTATGACAAGAGCTCGTCATTGTGATTCTGTGAGACTTTATCCCCTGAAAAGACGGGCCCTGCAGCAAAGAGAGCTGACTTGTCCCTGTCCATTTACCTATGTTTATGCCTCTGTAGCAACGGAAATCAATGTCTCAGGTGGCCAAATTCTAGGCTGGTCTGTGCTTTACTCACATCAGAGCTGGCGCGAGATCTTGTCCGATCGTTAAATATGGAGATCTCTCAACAGGGCTCATCCTAGCCATATCCTCGACTGTCCATTTGAGGTCCACTCTTTCGCTGAAGCACCTCAAACTCACTGAGCTGAGGCTGAGACAGTTAGAAACCTCACGATCCCCTAGTAAGTTGCCTAGGTAGTAAATTAGTAAATCAGCGGCTCTGGCGCCTCCTCTGAAAACAAGTTCATCACATCCATGCGCTTTGATCTCGATTTGTACCTTTGTGTATAGGTAGCTGCACTGACCTTGCACCCTTGTACGATTCTAAAATAGAAATAGACTGCTACCTATGCATCTGACGTTACATCCAAAAGCCGCTCCTTAGTTAATCAGACTTGGCTGACCCCGCCATAAGCTGCTTCTTCAGAGGGGTCATGACAGCCCAATTACCTTGTTGAGACACCTGACATCCATTCCATGGCCTGCTTTCACCAAGCGTCCCGATCCCGTCCCGTCCACTTCTCTTCTTACTTCCCTCTCTTCGGTCCTGTGTCCCACGTCTTTGTTCCTATTGGATCATTCTCACTTCCTCCTCCGCCGTCGTCCGAAGCTCTCCCGTGACATCTCGGTACTTCGGTGCCTAGCTCACAATCAACAACATCTTTGTCAGAGTCTACAAAAGCAATTTCTTCAGCGGCGCAACTCGATCATGCCCGCCCTCACAATCAACACCGACAACCCTCCCAGCAACAATCCCCCTTCTCCGACCCGACCGCCTGTTTCCCCTATCACACCTCCCTTGCGTCCTACCCAACAACCCGCGACCGAAGCTACAGGCGCCGGCGCCGGCGGTCATCCAAGCCTTGCACATTCGCAACCCGACCAGACTGCGATACCACCGCCTGCACCTCAACCAATAGCCTTTGATTCCAACCCAGACGTCATTGCGCTCAAGTCGGCGATTTCCATTCTTCAAATTCAGCGACAGCGCGCCACTGCCGACATCCAGGCTCTCAGTCGCGCAAAGGACGAAGCTGTCCAGGACCCTGAAGCTTTCATAAAAGATCTTGTCGCAGGAAAGATCAATGCGCCTGAAATTGATAGCAATAGCGATGATGAAGATACAGAGATGAGCGGTCAAGGCAGCGGTAATCAACAAGACCCCGGTGAAGGGTCCTCCAAGCGGCGCATCGCTACCCAACCACCAGCATGGACGAATCTTCCCCAGCCGCAAAATGTGGTTCGCTGCCCACCCATCAACTGGTCGCAATACGCTGTGGTCGGTGACTCCCTCGACAAACTTCACAACGAACAAGTCACGCGTCCCAACCAGGGTACACCGGCAACGATAGGCGCAAACGGCATGTACGAATTCAGAGGCGAAGGGAAGCAGGAGAGATACCAGGGTGTGGCAGCGCCCTATAACCCAATCCAGGACCGCCTAAACAAGAAGCCCAAGAGTAGGAGATCATGAGATATGATGGCACCATGATTTACCAAAGAAGTCGCATTCACAGATTCTAAATATTGTCTTTCAGCGGAACATTGATGCAATGGATACATAATTTTCACATCGGCGTTAGAGAATAGATGGTTGGCGTTTGATAGGGTGCAAGCAATACAACCCGGCATTTCAATTATGCTGATCACTTGTTCTGGAACGACAACAATCGAGCAATTATGTTGAATTTGAAATTTGTGTACCGAGCCACTTGCAAAGGAAAGCCGTATGCAATATCTGAACCTCTCAATCATGCTTGTGTTTGAAGAAACACCTTCATTACAGGAAGGTCTGTGGGTCTCACAACCCAAAAACAAGAGAAAATCGATAGGTTCTCACTGGGCCAAGGAAACAGAGCGACTCGGTATATCTCATATGTCTAGTAGCCTTCTGTAAATTATACCACATGTATCACAGCCTAGCCACGGCAGATCAAGTCAGCCGCATTTTAAAGAAATGGTCCAATCCTCAGACCGTGTCATTTCAACGCGAACCACAGGCCCCAACGCCATGTAAATCAGATCAGTGCCCCTGATGTTGACCCATTACGCCACCGTGATGTTTTTATCTAAATCCTGGTATCAAGCCTGACAGAATATATGAGTTACTCTGGGAAGTCCCTGTAAAGGTCGGTTAGCTTGTATATGGAATGACTGAATGACATCTTCGTTAGATACTGACTCCATGCTCTGCTGTACGGATCGACGAAGACGTCGGTTGTACTTTTTCTTGTCGTCTGGGCTTCCTCCCCAGTACATCTTGGTCGCTTCCGGGTTCACAATTTTGCGTGGGTCATAGGCTGGCTCATCATCTTCGAGGATCGCAAAGATGGCATCAATATGAGATCGTACATCTTCCCTTTTCATAGGGTTTGGAGTGTAGCATGCTGTACCATCTGCAGCGATGTGGTGGTGAAAGATCTTGGTCTCAAACTTGACACGAGGTTGCTCCTCGGGGAAACGGATGCTGAAGTTCATTTTGATCCTGAACAGGCCACCATCTAGGTTGGTCATAGGACGTCCGAAATAGGTTATGACCCAGACGAATGGGTTCTCGTTTTCAAGAAAAACGTCATGTGGCATATCGCTTCGTTTGAATGCTTCGACCACCTGCTCGAATTGATGCTGAAGATTAACAGCAACTGTTGTCTCTTTCTTCTTGGCGTCTAGGCCCTCCACAGCCCATTTCTCGGGCTCTGCGTCGATGGCAGCCTTGATAGCTTGCAGGCGGCTCCCGAGCTCGGGATAATTGAATTTCCCGTCCATCGAGTTGTTTCCTGGAGACTCGAACGGCATTCTTGCAAAAGGCTGGTTGGGCTTGGTCTCTGATTTGCCTTTTTCGATCGCAGCGAGGTATGATTCGTAATACCAAAGAAAGCGGCGTTTGCACAGATCTCTAAAAGGCTCGAAGGGGACGGTCGCCTCGTCAATGTCATCATCATCCATCTCATTCGCTCCTGGAAGATTGTGCGGCTGGGTGCTACCGGGGTTCATTCCAAGATAGCCTTCCAAACGTTGGATGACACTGACACGTAGTGTCTCGTGACGAATCTACCAGGGTTAGAGGTTCTCATGTAACTTGATATAGCAACAGACCTTTTGGATATAGTCCTTTTGGTTTTTCTTGTCGCTTTCATCATTGGCATCCTCGAATCCCGGTTCGTTTTCGTAGGGGTTAGATGATAGGAGACTTTGGATGGATAGTAGGATTGATTCAAGTCCTTGCGCAGATGACCACTCCTCTCCACGCTCCCCACGCCATGTTCTAGCCATTGTCAGTTCGAAACCCAAATCTTTTACACGGTTGTAATACCCTAGAATTGATCTTATCGTGTTAGTGCATGAGCATAGTGAAGTAGCAACATCTAATTACTTACAGACAGACTTTCCCGTTGCTGTAGACATTGGGGTTGAAGCGACAACGTCCCCCGTTTGTGGTGATACAGATTACACTTGGGGATTTGGAAGGATATTCTGTCATCGAGGATGAGACCAAGCTTTGTCATGGTATGGGGGTCTCTACCTTTGTGGAACCGAATGGCGAACTGTAGAGTTGAATCAGCCCATATTTACATAGACAAGGATACATCCAACGCTCACGACATACCTCGAAGAACCCAAATTCATAGGGAGTCTCATGTGGTCCCATGATCAGGGCCTTTACATTGCGAACATCGATGTCGCGACATGCTACGGCGAGCGCTGTAATAAAAGGTGATCGCGTGGTCAGTTTCTTCTTTCAAATGCATGGTATATGCCATTTGGTAAAAACAACATACACAAGTCACAGGTCTTCTGGATGTCGCCCAGCTCCTTGGCATAGTGTTAGTATCTCGAAGGTGGAATCGTGAACGAAGGGATGGGAATGCCAGCGAATGCGGGGCAGCGAACCTTGGAGATGCGAATGATAGACTGGTCCATGGCGCCTCGTATGTTGCAGTCTAAATGCTGATGTTTGAGAACGGGTGCTTACTGCAGAGCGCGACGCACATGGACAAGTTGCTTCAAAGCGTGAGGCTATCTGTATCAAGTTTTGGGTGATGGATGTCAAGGTGGGTAGGTAGGTGAGTTGAAGTATAAGGTACAAAGGTAAGGTAGGTAGTAAGGTCATGTAAGGGTAGACGCTGGAGTCTTGAGGTGGGTTGTGTGAGCAGGTATCGTTAAGACCGCCGTATGAGGAAAGTGGGGGGGGGGGGAAGCTCATCGGGGCGAGCAGGCAGCTTTCACAGATTGACCTATTAACAGGTAACAGAACTTTATCCTGCCTATTAATGTAGAGGTTCTAAACGAAAAGGGCGGCTTGCTTGTTTAGGTGACCAAATATAAGTAGGCATGTTTATTATGTATCAAAGGAAATGCGGTTGCTATTATTCACTTTGTCCTCCTTCTCGGCCATTACGGCCTTGTATTTCAGCCATCAGGATACCTACCTAGATAATTGTAGTTCACACCCGACATCAAGGAATCTCCATTTCAGCACTTACCTACGTAGGTACCTACCAATACGTACATTCAATGTATTACAGTTTACCAAACAAGTGTTCCTAATTATCGTCATGTTGTAAAAATGAACAGACGTAGAACGCTTCCGTGATCGTTGTATTCTGGAACGAGCTTGAGCTGTCTCACTGCTTGTCTGCATTTAACCATTGACCGTGAGTTATATAAAGTGTTTGCTGATCAAGGACACGGATCTCAACAAAAAACTGTATGAGAGAAAACTCATGTTAACTTCCATATCCAGTCACTCCTTTTGTTCTCCTTGCTTTCTCTCCCCTCCCTATTTTCCGTGAAGTTCGGTGATACATCTAGGTAGTCGATTGCATAGAGTCTAAATAAGAGTCAGAGAACATATACCAAGGGTGAACTATCATGCAAGAACCTAGGTAAGGTAAGAAGCTATAAATTTGAACCCCCAATAGAAATCCAAACTGTAAGTAGTAAATACATAAGAGCACAATATACACCCTTGAAATCCTGAACGCCGATAATGATCATTTACATGAAACTACCTTTACCCGGGAGCTCAAAGAGGTGGGCCCGGCGGGGTGCAGTCAGGCTAGGATCTACTTACCTAGGTAGGTAGGTAGGCTGTGGTTGCCATTGGTGACGCGCTGCGCGTTTCTGAACGCGTAAATTGGTTTCCCTTAGCTCCCATTAACGTTAAGGTAAGCCAGTGATCTTATATCACTATTTCGCACGCTGGTTTCCTCCACCTCCACCTACAAGCTCAGTCACGGGCAGTCCGACAAGCCAGTATATCATTAAATCAAGATGGCCAGCTTTTTTGACCTCAAGGCCAGAAAGGCAGCAGCGGCAGCCAATAACGCTGACCAGAAGCAAGATAAACCGTCAAATGCTCGAACTCAACCCTGGGTCGAGAAATAGTACGTGAAACTCGAAATACAAAATATTACTCGAGACTTACCACATTTAGCCGGCCAAAGACCCTCAGCGATGTTACTGCTCAAGATCATACCGTCGATGTGCTCCAACGGACACTGCAGTCCTCCAACGTACAATATCCCCTTGCTCTGAACTGCAAGAAGCTTCAATACTAATACTTCCTAGCTCCCTCACATGCTGTTTTACGGGCCTCCCGGGACAGGTAAAACCTCGACAGTTCTGGCACTCGCCAAGGAACTATACGGCCCTGATATGATAAAATCGAGAGTCCTCGAGCTCAATGCCTCTGACGAGCGTGGTATCTCCATCGTCCGAGAAAAGGTCAAGAACTTTGCGCGAATGCAATTGACCAACCCGCCTCCCGGCTACAAGGACAAATACCCCTGCCCTCCTTTCAAGATCATCATCCTCGACGAGGCCGACTCCATGACACAAGACGCCCAAAGTGCACTTCGACGAACCATGGAAACATACAGCAAGATTACCCGATTCTGTCTCATTTGCAACTATGTGACTCGAATTATCGACCCACTTGCCAGTCGATGCAGCAAATTTCGATTCAAGAGTCTCGACCAGAGCAATGCAAAGAAGCGATTGGAGGAGATTGCAGAAAAGGAGGGCGTACCACTTGAGGACGGTGCTGTTGATGCACTCATCAAGTGCAGCGAGGGTGATCTTCGAAAAGCCATTACCTTCTTGCAAAGTGCTGCTCGGCTCGTCAGCGCTAATGCCCCTGACAAGGAAGCTGAGGGTGACGAGGTGATGGATGTGGACAGGAAGGCGGTCACATTCAAGATTGTTGAGGATATTGCTGGTGTCATTCCGGACACGACCATCGATGATCTCGTCAAAGCAATACGTCCGAAGAAGTCAGGATCCTCCTACCAGATCATTTCGGATGTTGCTGAGAAGCTAGTTGCAGATGGCTGGAGCGCAGGTCAACTGGTCAGCCAAGTAAGTCTTATCCTTCATATCGCTGAACTGCTGCTAATAATCCCTGTGACAGCTCTACCAAGCCTTGACATATGATGAGACGATAGCAGATGCGCAGAAAAACAAGATCGTGTTGGTTTTCTCAGAAGTTGACAAGCGACTAGTAGATGGAGCAGATGAGCATCTCTCAATTCTCGATCTGTCAGTGAGGATAGCAACTATCATGTCGAAGAAGTGAGTTCTCGGCTTTGTATCTAGTGTGCTGCATCAAGAGATGAGGGACGGAGTCATGGTTAGAAATGGGTTGGCGTTTTAAACTGGCTCGATATCACCAGACATCTATTGTACTTGTCGTTGTTATTCTAATCCTGTGCTGCATCTCCCTGACCAATTAATCCGAGGTTACCTTGCAGAATAGACCACGCATCCTTCGGCTCTGTGATTCTCTTCTCTGTATGCCTCCTCGCCTTGCTTGGGGATTTGGGACCTGCCTCAAGCCAAACGTCGTCTTCCGTCGTATCGGCATGTGCTTCTTCTGCCTCAGCCGTCTCTTCCTGACCCAAAAGCTGGTCAATTTCTTGTAGAGCCTGCATCGAGTTCTCCAGCGCAAGCTGTCCACCTTCAATCTGCTCCGCCACATTTTCTAGGGTAGTGATCTTGGCCGAATCCGCAGCGAGAACCCAAGGCTGGACCATGCCTGTCAGACCTGATTGTTCGTCCGAAGCAAGGAACTCTCCCAGTCCAGACCTCCTCCGAGACGTTGGTGCCACCGAATGAGATGGAAGCAGCTGACTTTCTTCTTCCAAATGACTGAGCGACTGACAGTTATCCTTGATTTCTTTCCCGAGTGTCGTATTTACATGTGCTTTTTGTGTTATCATGGCCCTCTGCTTTTTGGAAAGGGCAAGGAGAGCCTCGATGTATGGTGTCAGGAGATAGGTACTTGATGCAGGCTCTGGTTCCTCAACTTGTTGCTTGGTAGAGGAGGGTGCCAGAACAGGGACCGCCGATGACTCGAATCGTTCACCAGCAGAAGCGAGGAGGGACCGCCTCGTTGCAAGATAATTGGCGTACTTTTCTTTGATGATGTTGAGATGGTTGTTTATCGTCGCTTGGTCCGCTGTTGATTTGCTATGGCTCTTGGAACTGTCCTCATCCCCATCCTCGTCCTCTGATGCCTTGCTCAACTCTGTCTCAATCCAATTGATAAGCTCATTTCTTGTTGTGTTAAGAGCATGTAGTCTGATGCCATTGCTGATAACATCTGGTATGCTCTGAGCATTTGCTCTCGTTTCTCGGAGTAACTGCTCCTCTCGCCGCAGCAGGAGTTTAGCCCTCAAGACCGTCTTTTCAAGCTGTGCCACTTGTTCTGTTAAGTCCGCCTTCTTGACGCTCTGTTGTGCGACAAGACTGTTCACCACCTCTTTTGGCACACTCGGTAGACAGGTAGCATCATGAAAAACATCTTCAAGGTCTAGATATTCAGGAGCAGCGGCTGGCCTTTGCATGAGTGAGTCCAGGTGACTTTGGACGGCTGTAAGTCGCGCTTGTTTCGCCTGGAGCTTTAGAAGTGAGACCTGCTCTTCTAGTAGCTCGTTGCTGGATGAGAGCTCTTTGTCTAATGACGAGGAGGGAAGATTAGATTGGGCAGCATCTTCGTAATTTCGACGCGCATCAACATTTGCCTTTAGAGCCTCAATGTAATCCCTATAGATTCCCTTCGAACTTGAATCCAGGGTTACGTCGCGTGTTGGATCTGCCAAAGACACAGGCTGTTTGACTGGGCCATCATGAGAACATGTTCCAAGATGGAGAGCCAAAACTCGCCGAATGTAGTTCACTTGTTCCCGTGGTTTGATGTATGGATCAAGTGTCTTCTGAAATGTCTCAGCGGTCTCAGAAGGATTTGCCATTGTGAATCATGGTTTGTCGGTGAAGAAATCCCTGGCCTAGGCTTGTTGCTCTGGTCTCGGTGAAAGTAAATAGACGAAATATGTTAGTCCATGGGCAGCTTAGACAGTACTGAAGTGTGGCTAGTGTCCCTCTGAACCAACTCCCCAGTGACTACGCATGAACTGATAATTCCGAATTACTTCTTTACATTAAAATCTGAGTCTACACGCCGAACTCATTCTTCTCTTCTTGCAGTCTCGTTAACACTCAAATCTACCATTGAGAAGCATAAATTATGACCTGAGCTATATGCATTTGCGCCACACAAGCTCTTATCCGAACCTGGCCTAGTGCAGTAGCCTGCTAGGCTGAGATCCGAAATTTACGATCGCGACTTGAACTCCCAAACCTTGAGACAACTACAAATCTTTTCAAAACGACTGCGCATCAATCGCAGACTACAACGTACTCAGGCAACGGATATATGTCTGATTTAGTCGCGTCGGTGGCAAACTCATGGTTATTTAAGTGCTAAGCGCCCCAGGCTTTGTCGAGAACATCGACGTTCTCCCTCAATTACAACATAATAGTCTAGCCATCATGTCGGACGCAAATCGAGATGTGTCGCAGTACAAGTACTCGGCCATGTCGAACCTGGTTCTCCAGGCTGATCGTCGATTCGTTACAAGACGAACCGATGAGGCTACTGGTGATCCAGAGTCGCTGGCCGGTCGCTTGAGTATTCGAGATATGGGTGCTCGAGTTGCACGAGACGACGCGCCAAAACCGAAGAAACAGCCTGGACTCCCCGAAATCGAGCGTGGCAACCTAAGAGAAGGCGAAGATATTCTGGCACGAGAACAGCGCAGACGAAAGGCAGAGGCACCTCAATTGACAGGTATCCTCGGCACCAACGATCTTTTGGTGGAAGGCATCACATACCGACCACGAACCCCAGCGACGCGTCAAACTTTCGATCTCATCATTACTTCGGTAGCAAAAACTCTGGGCGACGTACCCCACGAGGTCGTGCGTAGCGCAGCGGATGCCGTCCTGGAGTATTTGAAGGATGATGATTTGAAGGATCTGGATAAGAAAAGGGAAATCGACGACATCTTGGGCGTGACACTAAACCCCAAGGAATTTAATGAGTTGGTGAACCTCGGCAAGAAGATCACAGATTACGACGCCCAGGATGACGACGATGACGTTGCGATGGGTGGCGCCGACGGTGAGGATGCTGAAATAGATGAGCGCCAGGGTGTCGCGGTCGCATTCGATGAAGACGAAGAGGATGACGAGGGGGGCCTTGTTCATGAAGTCCGTGACGAATCTTCAGAGGACGAAGAGGAAGATGAAGAGGAAGAGAAGGAACAGAGTGCTGAAGGCAAGGAAGAAGATGCTGTTGCTGACGTTGGGGATGAGATGATTCTCGACTCGGCGCCTTCAGGTGGCAAACAAGACGACAAAGACAAGCATAGCATACCAGCCCGAGACATCGATACATTTTGGTTACAACGGCAAATCGGCACACTATACCCCGATGCTCATGAGCAAAGCGACAAAACAAAGGAGGCTCTAAAGATCCTGTCAGGAGAACCTGGTGAGGATGGTGAGGAAAAGTCCTTACGTGACGTTGAGAATGATCTCATGGAGTTGTTCGACTACGAGCACCATGAGTTGGTTCAGAAGCTTGTTGAGAACAGGGAGAAGATTTTCTGGCTTACAAAATTAGCACGAACACAAACTCCCGAAGAGCGTGCTGATGTTGAGCGTGAAATGGTTTCAGAGGGTCTTCAATGGATTCTCAACGAACTCAAGGGTAAAGTCACTGCCGAGGGCAAGAAGGGCAAGGTAGACATCAAGATGGATATTGATGTCCCAGCTTCCTTTACCGCGGATGGAACCAAGCCTGAACGTGCCGAGGGTCAACTTGTCGGTGGGCTTCAGCCTCGAAAGCTCATCAACCTCGATAATCTGGTCTTCGATCAAGGAAATCACCTTATGACAAACCCAAAGGTCCGGCTACCAGAAGGCTCAACCAAGAGGACATTCAAGGGCTATGAAGAAATTCACATCCCTACTCCTAAGAAACGCAATGAGCCCGGCGACGTCTTGATGCCCATATCTGATATGCCAGAGTGGTCACGAAACCCCTTCAGTAAGAATCAGTCCTTGAACAAGATCCAGTCCAAGTGCTACCCTTCAGCATTCGATGATGATGGAAACATGCTCGTTTGTGCTCCTACTGGTAGTGGAAAAACCAATGTTGGCATGCTCGCTATTCTCCGGGAGATTGGAAAGCATCGCAACCCTGAGACCGGCGATATCGATCTAGACGCCTTTAAGATCGTCTGTATCGCTCCTTTGAAGGCTCTAGTTCAGGAACAGGTTGGCAATCTGGGTGGTAGGCTCGAGTCATATGGTATTCGAGTCGCAGAATTGACAGGTGATCGTCAACTTACCAAGCAACAAATCGCCGAGACGCAGATCATCGTCACAACCCCGGAGAAATGGGACGTCATCACCAGAAAGTCCAATGACTTGACCTACACCAACCTCGTGCGCCTCATCATTATCGACGAAATCCACCTTCTCCACGACGACCGTGGCCCTGTACTGGAAAGCATTGTTAGCCGAACCATCCGCAAGACTGAACAAACTGGCGAGCCAGTTCGAATTATTGGTCTTTCTGCCACCCTGCCCAACTACAAAGATGTTGCGAGTTTCTTGCGAGTGGACACGAAGAAAGGCCTCTTCCACTTTGACGGATCTTTCCGACCCTGTCCTCTGCGACAGGAATTTGTTGGTGTCACTGACCGTAAAGCCATCAAGCAGCTAAAGACCATGAACGACGTTTGCTACAACAAGGTGATCGAGCACGTGGGCACAAACCGTAACCAAATGCTTATCTTTGTGCATTCCCGAAAAGAGACTGCAAAGACTGCTCGCTACATCCGCGATAAGGCTCTTGAGTCAGACACAATCAACCAGATCCTTCGTCACGATGCTGGTAGCCGCGAGGTCCTCAATGAAGCTTCTTCGCAGGCAACCGACCAAGACCTCAAAGATATTCTGCCATATGGTTTCGGCATCCACCATGCTGGTATGAGCCGAGCTGACAGGACAGATGTCGAAAATCTTTTTGCCCATGGTGCTATCCAGGTCCTGGTGTGTACTGCTACGCTGGCTTGGGGTGTGAACTTGCCTGCCCATACAGTTATCATCAAGGGAACACAGGTTTACTCCCCCGAGAAGGGTAGCTGGGTTGAGCTTAGCCCTCAAGACGTCCTTCAAATGCTTGGACGTGCGGGCCGACCCCAATACGATACTTATGGAGAAGGTATCATCATCACGACGCAGAGCGAAATGCAATACTATCTCTCACTTCTGAATCAGCAGCTTCCGATTGAGAGTCAGTTTGTCAGCAAGCTGGTGGACAACCTGAATGCCGAAATCGTCCTTGGCAACGTAAGGACTCGTGATGAGGGCGTTGAGTGGTTGGGCTACACATACCTCTTTGTCAGAATGCTTCGCTCGCCCGGACTTTACCAGGTGGGCGCAGAGTACGAAGATGATGTGGCTCTTGAGCAGAAGCGAGTTGACTTGATTCATTCTGCCGCCATGGTTCTGCGAAAGTCAAATCTCATCAAGTATGATGAAAAGACTGGAAAGCTCCAGCCAACTGAGCTTGGTCGTATCGCTTCGCATTATTATATCACATTCGGTTCCATGGAGACTTACAACAACCTCATCCAGCCTTCTATCACTACGATCGAGCTCTTCCGTGTCTTCGCCCTCAGTGCCGAATTCAAGTATATCCCTGTTCGACAGGATGAAAAGCTTGAGTTGGCTAAGCTACTGGGCCGAGTCCCAATCCCCGTCAAAGAGAGCATCGAGGAACCCCACGCCAAGATCAATGTCCTCTTGCAAGCATACATCTCGCGCCTCAAGCTCGATGGCCTCGCGCTCATGGCCGACATGGTGTACGTTACGCAATCTGCTGGCCGTATCTTGCGCGCTATCTTTGAGATCGCAATGAAGAAAGGTTGGGCATCCGTTGCGAAGACTGCCCTGGATCTCTGTAAGATGGCCGAGAAGCGGATGTGGCCAACAATGTCACCTCTTCGACAGTTCCCCTCTTGTCCTCGGGATGTTATTCAGAAGGCTGAGAAAATCGATGTGTCTTGGAGTAGCTACTTCGATCTAGATCCTCCCCGTATGGGTGAGCTTCTTGGTCTTCCTCGAGCCGGCCGCACTGTATGTGGCTTGGTCAACAAGTTCCCGCGAGTCGAAGTCCAGGCTCAAGTTCAACCTATGACAAGATCGATGCTACGTGTCGAACTCAGCATCACGCCTAATTTTGAGTGGGACGATTCTATCCACGGCGCGGCAGAGAGCTTTTGGATTATTGTCGAGGACTGCGATGGAGAAGACATACTTTACCACGACACCTTTTTGCTGCGCAAGGAATACGCCGAATCGGAGCAAAATGAGCACATTGTCGACTTCACTGTTCCTATCACAGATCCAATGCCTCCAAACTACTTCGTTTCGGTTATATCTGACCGATGGATGCATGCTGAGACCAGACTTCCTGTTCCTTTCCATAAGTTGATCTTGCCTGAGAAGTTCCCTCCTCATACAGAACTTCTTGAGCTTCAGCCTCTCCCCGTTTCTGCCCTCAAGGTGTCAAGCTACGTTGATCTCTATCCTGCATGGAAGCAGTTCAACAGAATCCAAACACAGACTTTCAACTCGCTGTATAAGACTGATGAGAATGTGTTTATCGGAGCCCCCACAGGTAGCGGCAAGACTGTTTGTGCTGAATTTGCCCTTCTAAGGCACTGGACAAAGAGCGATGTTGGTCGTGCTGTGTATATTGCCCCCTTCCAAGAACTCGTTGACTCTCGCCTCCAAGATTGGCAGAAGAGGCTCAGCCATCTCAATGGCGGCAAAGAGATAGTGAAGCTTACTGGTGAGACGGCAACAGATCTCAAGCTGTTGGAAAAGGGCGACTTAATCTTGGCAACCCCAGCTCAGTGGGATGTGCTATCAAGACAATGGAAGCGACGCAAGAACGTTCAGACAGTCGAACTATTTATTGCTGACGAGGTCCATCTCCTTGGTAGTTCTCAAGGTTATGTGTACGAGACAATCGTCTCTCGTATGCATTACATTCGCACACAGACAGAATTACCCCTCCGAATTGTCGCATTGAGTGTATCGCTTGCGAACGCTCGAGACATTGGTGAATGGATTGATGCAAAGAAGCACGACATCTATAACTTCAGTCCACATGTTCGACCGGTCCCTCTTGAGCTTCACCTCCAGTCATTCACAAATACTCATTTCCCATCTCTGATGCTTGCCATGGCCAAGCCCACGTATCTGGCCATCACACAAATGTCTCCTGACAAGCCTGCCATGATCTTTGTACCCAGCCGCAAACAGACTCGTGCAACTGCACGAGATTTGTTGGCTGCAGCTTTTGCTGACGATGACGAGGACCGTTTCCTTCACGCCGAGGTAGAGCAAATGAAGCCTCTGCTTGAACGCATCAACGAGGAGGCTCTCGCCGAAGCCCTCTCTCATGGTGTTGGCTACTACCATGAGGCTCTCAGCCAGAGTGATAAGCGAATTGTTAAGCATCTCTACGACAATGGTGCCATCCAGGTGCTTGTTGCCTCACGCGATGTTTGCTGGGAGCTCAACAGCACAGCTCATCTCGTTATCGTTATGGGCACACAATACTTCGAAGGCCGAGAACATCGATATGTTGACTACCCTCTCAGTGAGGTGTTGCACATGTTCGGCAAAGCTCTTAGACCCTCCAAGGACGGCAGAGGCCGAGGCGTTCTTATGCTGCCCCAAGTCAAGCGCGAGTACTACAAGAAATTCCTGAACGAGGCCCTTCCCGTTGAGTCGCATCTGCACAACTACTTGCACGATGTCTTCGTGACAGAGATCAGCACCAAGATGATCGAGTCGGGTGACGATGCGATCAACTGGACTACTTTCACCTACTTCTACCGAAGGCTGCTTGCCAACCCAAGTTATTATAGCTTGACAAGCACAACGCACGAGGGCCTCAGCAACTACATGTCTGACTTGGTTGAGACGACTCTCCGTGAGCTCAGCGAATCCAAGATCATTGAGTTTGACGAGGATGACGGATCCGTGGCACCTCAAAACGCAGCCATGATTGCGGCATACTACAACATTTCCTACATCACGATGCAGACTTTCCTGCTCTCCTTGAGTGCTCGCACAAAGCTCAAAGGTATTATGGAAATCGTCACTTCAGCAACAGAGTTCGAGTCGATCCAGATTCGACGTCATGAGGATGGTCTGTTGCGACGCATATACGACCGAGTGCCTGTCAAGATGTCCGAACCAGTTTATGACTCCCCTCATTTCAAATCCTTCGTCTTGCTCCAGTCTCACTTCTCCCGCATGCAGCTACCAATTGATCTTGCAAAGGACCAGGAGGTCCTGCTGTCGAGGGTGTTGAGCCTTCTGAGTGCCATGGTCGACATTCTGTCTTCGGAGGGACATCTCAACGCCATGAGCGCTATGGAGATGTCACAGATGGTTGTTCAGGGAATGTGGGATCGGGACAGCCCTCTTAAACAAATTCCTCACTTCTCACCGGAGGTTGTCAAGGTGGCTAATGAGTTTGGGTACGTACTGTGTGATAAATTGGTCGGACCGTCAGCTAATGTTGTTCACAGAATCAAGGATATCTTCGATTTCATGGAAGCCATGAACCCGGATGAGAATGCCGATTACAACAAGCTTGTTAAGCGACTTGGCTTGTCACAAAACCAATTGGCACAGGCCGCAAACTTCACAAACGACAAGTACCCTGACCTGGAGCTTGAGCATGAGGTTCTTGACGAGGGTGAGATCAGGGCAGGTGAACCGGCCTACTTGAATATCAAGATAGCTCGCAATTTGGAAGAGGAGGACGGCGATTATGATTCTACCGTACACGCACCATTCTACCCGTCCAAGAAGATGGAGAACTGGTGGCTGGTTGTTGGTGATGAGAAGACCAAGAGCCTCTTGGCCATCAAGCGAGTGACAATCGGGCGGGAACTGAACGTTCGCCTCGAGTACACTGTGCCATCACCTGGTGAGCATGATCTGAAGCTGTTCCTAATGAGTGATAGTTATGTTGGAGTCGACCAGGAGCGGGAGTTTTCGGTTACAGCAGCCGAGGGCATGGACGTGGATGACGATGAGGAGGACGAGGACGAAGACGAGGAGTAGAAGCTCAAGCTCACTCCGAGCTACAATTACCACGGCGATTGCCAACGATGGCGTTGTACACTATTGAAGACTACGGATGCGGATTTAGGAGATAGTAATCGAATCTATCAACTCGGGACTATGACTGAGATGTGCTTATCGAGATGAGTTGTCTGGATACAAGCCGAGTTGTGTGGATGTCTGATAATGCACCACGAGTGAAATAGGCGCGAGGTGTTAAGATCTGGTGTTCACAACGCCAAACGCGTCTAGAGAGAGCTAGACCCACGACGTGACTTTTGCCGGGAATTGGGCCGTGAAGATGGTGAGAAAAGAGACTACGGACGCGTCCCTCCGATGGTCTTGTATACCAGGGCGTCGAATCAGCGTTGACTACGCGCTGGGCCTTTGATGTCGTGTGTGAGAGGGAGAGAGCTGGGGTTGGGGATGACGCCGCCCGCAGCGCACCACAGCGCAAATGCTAGATACCCATCACGTGACCAATGCTCTGGTGACGTTTGAAAGTGTTTCTGTTTCCCTTGCAAAGCCCAGTCCAGCCCATCAACTCGCACCAGCGTTTTTTCTTCGTCAACCCCAGCATCGCGACACAACTCGAAGAGGCGCCCATCATCATCAATTGCGCAAATCATCGCCAACACATCATTGCCATCGCTCTACGAACCTTGCGCTCCATTGACACGCGCAATACAGCATCCGCTACGCGTTCGCCTATCTTTTGCGAGCTGGAATTCTACTTCTGGCTCCTTTGATTTGTGACAAGCGAAAACATCATCACCGCTCTTGCCATGACCGACCAGATTAACGAGAAGCCTGAGGTTGAGCCAACTGCTCCCAGCGCGCAGGAGGTTCCTGCCGCAGAGAAGCCTAATGAGCCATCATCGATCGGAAACGAAGCCGCAAAGGCCGATGGCGAGGCAGACAAGGGAGATACAAAGACCGCTGAGGGTAAGTTATGATTACGAAGCGTTTGTTATTCATTGCGCACCCGATCGCATTGCCATGGAAATCGCGCTTTGATTTCTCGTGTGCTCTGTCGCTCAGGCGCGTCCCTCCCTTTGTCAGATCCGTGCTGACCACATCGCGCAACAGAAACCAAAGAAGTTGGAAACTCTGAGAAACCTGCCGAAGATAAGGACGCGGCCGAAGCACCAAAGGGGGACTCAAAGCATACTGAAGAGGGTGCAGATACCGAAATGAAGGACGCGACTGAGGCCCCGGCTGCTGGGGAGACCAAGGCCGAGAACTCCGCTCCATCTGCCGATGGTGAGACAGCAACTGAAAACGCCACCACCGAGTCTGCCTCAACAAAGGCGAAGAACAATAGACGAAAGTCGACTGGCGGTGCCAGTCGCAAGAGCCTGAGCAAGAAAGCCTCCAAGGCGCGTCTCACTCATTTGGACGCCAAGCCTGGAGACCACTTCTTGGTCAAGCTCAAAGGATTTCCCGCTTGGCCTGCCATCATTTGCGATGAATCAATGCTGCCTCAAGCTTTGGTCGATAGCCGCCCTGTTGCTGCTGCGCGACCTGATGGCTCCTATACCGAGGCATATGCTGATGGTGGCAAACGGGTCAACGACAGAACCTTCCCAGTCATGTATCTCCACACGAATGAATTGTAAGTTGCCACTCATCACTGTTTCTGATCATCGCTGACCTTGCTACAGTGGTTGGGTGCCCAACACGGGACTTACAGAGCTTACTCCTGAAAAGGCCAGAGAGACCATCACCGAGAAGATGCGCAAGGATTTGAAGGAGGCATTCTCGCTCGCTGCCGAACACAACTCTATCGAACACTACAAGGATGTACTTAAGCAATTCCAAGATGAACTACTTGCCAAGCAGCAAGCAGCTGCGACACCCAAGAAGAGCAAGAAGGGCAAGGGTAAGGCTGTCGACGAAGACGTTGAGATGGAAGACGCCGACGATGCTTCAGAAAAGTCCAAGTCCAAGAAGCGTAAGGCTGAGGATGACGCCAGTGTAATTCTTCCAACACGCTGTTGCTGATTCATTCTGCTAACAAAACTGCCAGACACCACAACGACCCGAATCCGTCAAGAAACCCAAGATCAAGCTCAATACATCAACGCCTAAGGCCGCTAATGGCACCCCCAAGGCCAAAGAGGAATCTGCTGCCAAAGCCAAGGTCAAGGTCAAGAAGTCGTCTGATAAGAAGGCTGAGACCACTAAGAAGGCCAAGATGACCCCTGAGGAGCGAAGACACCACAAGGAGGTAAGATGACTACAACTATATTTTTGCCCGATCAATTTACTGACACCTTTACAGAAGGAAGTGTTATATCTCCGTCATAAGCTTCAACGAGGTCTCCTCACGAGAGACCAACAACCCCAGGAATCGGAGATGGAGCATATGTCTGAATACGTCACCATGTTAGAGAATCTGAAGGATCTTGAGGTGTCCATCATTCGTGCAACCAAGATCAACAAGGTTCTCAAAGCTATTCTCAAATTGGAGTCGATCCCCCGTGAGGACGACTTCCATTTCAAGGACCGTTCCAAGGTTCTTCTGGACCAGTGGACTCAGCTACTGGCTACTGAAAATGCCACCCCTGCTCCTGATGCCACCAACGGCGTCAATGGCAAGTCGAAAGCCAAGCCAGACGACAAGAAGGACGATAGCGGCAAGGAGACTACTGAAGAGCCAAAGCCTGAGGCCACAAAGACGGAAGAAACCAAGACTGAGAAGCCCGAGGAGACCGAGGAGGAGAAGATTGCGGAAACACCACAAGCATCAGCGTCTGGAGAGAAGAAGGACGACGTAAGTAGAAAATAAGCCCTTTTGTTATGAGCTTGACTAACCGCAAAAGAAGACCATCGCTCCTCCCGAGCCTGTTGAAGCTGCAGCCTAAGTTACGGGTCAGCTCACGGTGGTTTTGGAGCAATTTGTTTCATGGCGTCACGGTTATGGTCTACAAACACTGGTCTTTTTTCCCCCGATTTTCGACTCTTTTATTATGCTTTTCTTAACAACTATGGTAAAAGTGACTTCGTCGCGTCGCGTCTTTTCGCTATCTGTATGAATATCTGCCAAATCTGGCGGCAGGGGTGCGCCACGACTCTCTGGAGTTATGATGATCTCAGGAGTGACGGAAGCAAGAAACATCTTTTGGGGGGGACTGTACAAAGGGCAAAATCAACAATACTGGGTCAGGAGGCTCGCTTTACGTGGGTTTCTATAAACCAGCTTGGACAGGAGGCGAGCATGGTATGGATGTCAAGACGGCATATGGGATGGGTGGCAAACGAAGCGAAGCAAGCTCAAAGAATGAGTTGATGACCGTCGAGAGGAGGCATATGAGAATAAGGATTTGGCGAGCAATAGCATACAGGTGATGAATGGGACAAAGAATTAGAAGCATTCTGTATAAAGTGCCTTGTTTGCGATGAATAGTATAGGAACCCGTGCAGATCGTACATATCATTCATTGTCTAGGTATCTTGCTTTGTGAAATCTGAGTAATTGCATGTACGCATATGATGTTGATGGTTGTTGGGATACAGTGTATAGTACAGTGTCAGCATGTTTATTTACTGTCTAAAACGCGTTGGCCTTCACCCTCGACCAAAGCTCAGGAGCTTCTTCATCCTTCAAGACTTGAATACCTTTTGCAGCATAAAACTGCCGATCATGGCCCGTGAAGTCGTCAAACAGGATACATATAGCCAAGAGGATCATCAGGTAACTAAAACTCTAATCATGAAACTTGTGCAATGCTTTCACTAACTCAGTCATCAGGTCGCATATATCTTCGACCCTGAAGACGATGGGACACGTCAAAAACCAACCAAGCGGAGAAGAAGATCTAAGCAGGGCCAGAATTCTTCAGAAATAGTGCAAGACTCATCAGCTTTTGTGCCTCTTCTCAATGGTGCTGAGAAACCCGAGCTCGTCAAATTAAGGGAGAGACTGTTCCAGGAGAGCTGGGCTAAGACTGATGAACGGATCCAGGTAGGTGAATGAAGCTTATTCATTCACTTGATGTATCGCTCACACGAATTAGAGAGTACTCAAAACCTCGAATATCGAGACTCTCAATCAAGTCAGCGAGTTTGCCAAAGACGCAGTGACAGAATCGTAAGAGTCGTACTCCTAATATACCTGCAACGCCTAATATTTGGATAGTGGGGATAGAATCCCTTCAGCATTCATCATCACAGGACCTAACATCGCATCGCAAGATCTGCTCTTTCAACAATTATCGGAGACACTTCAGCAAACAACATCAAGCAAGTTTGTTGGTTTGCGGTCATCAGAGGCATCGACACTGAAAGCCACGTTGAAGAAGATTATTCGAGATGTCGCAGCCAAAGCCTCCACTGATGAGGATGACGATCTTGAAGTCAGTGACGGTCGAGAGGTGAGTTATCTGCATTTTCACAGAACAACACTCATTCTCTACAGGGACGAAGGTATCTCGACTATGATCTCGAAGCACTGTATGCGTTTATCAAACCCCAAAATGTTGAGCATGTCTTTGTTGCCTTTCAAGACAGTGAAGGTTTCGACAGCAGTTTAATATCGGATTTGGTCATTCTCTTCAAGTACGTCTCTGCATCAGACACTTCATTCACTGCTGCTAACACGTAATCAAGCTCTTGGCGCCCCCGTATACCATTTACTCTCCTCTTTGGTATCGCCACATCAGTCGAGCTTCTCCAAGCCAGACTACTCAAGGCTTCCTGTCAGCAAATTTATGGAGCGCAGTTTGATGTGATTCAGACCTCGGCCATTCTCGAAACAGTCTTCAGAACAGCGGTAGCAACATCTGATGCTCCTGTAGTACTGGGAGCATCACTCATCCGCAGCCTGCTTGATCGCCAGCACGACCAGGTTTCAGGCATTCAGACATTCACCATGTCATTGAAGGCGAGCTTCGAGCAGATGATATAAATGAGTTTGATGGTAGCTAACAAATAATAGTACGCTTATATGTGTCATTTCTATGCGAATCCACTCAGCGTTCTCGAGCATACCGCATCGTTGCAAGCTGAGCATATCGAGGCCATTCGGCATACTGATTCTTTCAGGGAAAATGTTGAGCAGGCAGTAGAATCTGGCATCTTGGATAATGTACAATACGCCAAAGATTTGCTTGAGAAGGACGAGTTTCTCGTCACGCGAGTTCAAGATAGTCTAGCCCGTCGTCAAGAATCCGTTGAGGACTTTTTACGATCACTTCTTATTCTTGGAGAAACAGAATCGCAAGGCGTTGAGTTCTCAAGAGCATATGCAGAAGCTTTGGATGAGGGTGTTTCAATCACTGAGAACTCGAGAGCTCTTGAGTCGGTACGGCGTATGGACGTGAGCGAGCTGCTGGTCATGCTTCGCAAGGTTGTATCAATCTTGCAGAAAGGAGACCGCGGCCTACTTCTCGGCCCAGCGTCGAAGCAAACGGACCTTGAATTTCGAGATGCACTGACAAGACAACTTGTCAATCTGGAAGAGCTACAATCAAGGGCAGAAGAGCAGGGGATTACACTACGGAGCAAGTACAGCGGACAGAGCAAAGTGATGCGCACCACTGTGATTGCACAGAGAGTTCAATTGAGTCAAGACTCGGCTGCACTTACAGATGAAGACAAGCAACTTACTCAGGCCGTCGACGACATCACCGGGCTATTAATCGCGCATGTTCAGTTTGTCAGACCCAGGTCTCTCTTGTTGTCGGAGAGCTGGTTATACGATTCTCGAGCTCCGTCGCGAGACGTGTTCGTACCTCGACCACGGGCAGTCCTAGAACGCAGCCTCACCAGGCCACACGACTATTTGTCATGTTCATGCTGCAAGCCAGGCGATGGAGAAACGCCGGCAACTCTGCCGGCCACGGCGCTCTTATACCGTCTGTACACAGAGACTGGGAGCCTCATCAACGTAGCAGATCTCTGGGCTGCATTCTCAGCACTTGTAAGCGAGGAGGAGACAGACGAACGCAAGTCGCTGGTAATGTTTTACCGTGCACTGGCTGAGCTGAGGGCTTTGGGATTCGTCAAAGCGAGCAAGAAGAAAGCGGACCACATTGCCAAGCTGAAGTGGCTCTGAGTATGGGAATTTCGATTGCATTGGTCGACAAAGTTTGAGAAAGAGAGACATGGCAAGAAGATTGAAGACTGCAACCGCCAAATGGGGATGGTCCTTTGTACTTGAGGGAGATGAGTCGGGATTAACCATGTCTGGAA
>JABFAI010000333.1:0-73773 GCA_013266175.1 Fusarium gaditjirri
AAAATAAAATAAAATAAATAAAATAAAAAGAGAGAGAGAGAGAGAGAGAGAGAGAGAGAGAGATAGCTAGCTAAGGTATATTAACTAGCTTTATAGGTGTCTTTCATTAGAACTACAGTCTATTCTCCTAGCCACTACCATTGATTCATACTCATCAAGTCCAACTTCGCGACCGTGTTTCGTCCCAACAACCACAAATTGACAGTTTTCATGTCCAGTGTTGAAACAAGGCTCAAATACCTGCCAGTCGACCATAGGCCCCAGCCACACGATAGCTTCGACTTTTAGACCCTCCTCGGCGATGACTTTTATATATTGTGAGATTAGAGCGGGTTGGCGTGGATAGACGAACATCAGAGCTGTCACATCTGGATCCTGCAGCCTCGAAGTGACATCCCAACTACCACGAACCGTGTGTATGGCTTGTTCTGGGAGATAGCGGTTGACATGGTCTCTCATACCAAATTGATGAACCTCGACTCCTTCAATGTTAACCATGGCATGATCAGAGCTACTGCGTTGGCGTTGTGAGTTTATATATGCAAGGACAAGAGCTTCCAGTAGCCCAGATCCGCTTCCGATCGAAAGCACAGTTGGCGTTTCTCCTGAAAGCTGTTAGCCAATCATATACCAAGAATATCTTACCTTGGGGAAGGGATCCTCGGACCTTTGGAATGGTCTAGAAAAAGCGTGGTGCTGGGGATTGCGTTGATTAGGCTCCGGAATAATTTGTACGAAAGGCTTAGACAACAATCCGGAGTGCGGATAGGTGCTCCTTGCAAGTCGAGCTCGGGAAGGTCCATCTTTTTTATGGTGGGCTTCGAATGAATGAATCAAGTACAACAATATTTATGTAAAGTCTGCTTAGATGCACGTTGGAAACCTGACCCTCAATTTCAGAGATGGGGTGAAGTCTGTTCATAACGCTAGATTTGTTCTGTGGGTTTGTTAAAGTGGCGTCCCGCCGTTGGATGGTGGGTGTAACACCAGAGTCAAATAATTCGCCTCGCAAGTGAACCTACTTTCATTCAAAATAATTTCCTTTACTGCAGTATCAGTTTCTTTATGATCAATCGGCTATGGATGGAAATGCAACGAAGAGCATGCATCTCACACAAACCAAATACGAAGAGGTCGAATCAGACTGCCAGAATGTACCGCCTACCAAGTTCAACACCTGCTTTCATACCGTCGAAGAAATTCCAGTATATGAGAGCGCGAATCATCTTTCACATCCGTCAGAGGCACCTTACTCCTTTAAGCGATGGCTACCCCTAGTTCTAAAAACACGAAACCTCGATACAAAAGCTGCACAAATTGTCAAACTCACACGAGCAGAGGCCAAGCTCGTCGTAGCAGCATCGGGCACCTCGATCATCACTGGTGAACACAACCGAGCATATCAAGAAGACATCCAGGAGGAAATCATCCCGCATCTATCGTCTCTCGAGTTCCCCGCCGAAGGTCTCTTTATGCGTTTGGATCGTTGCTCACCTAAAGATGGTCGCCAAGCCGTGCCGGGTAGGCTGTCTCTTCACTCCCCAACGGATATAATCATTCGCTTGATCACGTCACAGCGAGCACGTAATGAAATAATAAAGAGTCTTGAAGGGGGAAGTCCGACTGTCGACTTGACTTTTCTTCCATTCAATAAACGTATGAGGAGCGAAAGGGAATATCGAGTTTACTGTGCACCAGAGACGGGGGCCATCTCCGCAGTAAGTCAATACTGCTGGCACAAGCCATGGGGCTTTGGTCATGAAGAGCACGAAAATCAGGCAAGGATAGTGGATCAAATCTGGGAGGGAATCCAAACGATTCACAAATCAATCCTACATGATCTGGATCCGGATGACCGGCTGGATCAGCTGCTTTTAAAGCAAGGACTGTCGTTCGATGTGTTTTATGACGAGACAGACGAGACATTGCAACTAGTCGAGCTGAACGTTTTCGGTGCGAGGAGCGGATGCGGATCGTGCCTATTCCATTGGATCAATGATTGGGACCAACTCTATGGCAATCGCGAAAGGGTCGAGTTTCGAGTCACGAGAGGGAACAGAAAACACACAAGCGTCAGTGGTGTTACAGGCTTGTCTGTTTAGGTAGTTTCTGCCACAGTCATGGGCGTCCTTGGCCTCTGACACTAGGTACTTTCCCGTTCCTGATGATCTTGTGACTACCTAGGTAGCCACGAGCTTGGGTGGCTGGACGTAATTGTTTGTTTGGCCCTTGTTGTCCTCAAGATCTCATGCTTGTCCCGCCAGCCCGCGTTTAAGCAACGGGCGCAGCCGGCAAGTGTGCATATGGCCCCACTAGGCAGGTATTGGGCTAAGAGATCTATTTGAGAGTGTTTCCATTGTTTAAGGAAGTCAGGGGAAAATCTAGACTATTCCTCGGCATGATAAAACAGACAATCTTCGCACATTATTGTTCATGGGGGAGGAAAAGTACGAGATGCCTACCTCTAAATTATCCTAAATTGTTGCCATTTCCAACTATAAAACTTTATTAGTCAGTCGTTGAGGAAAGGGCTTGGAACACCTCTAAATTATCCTAAATTGTTGCCATTTCCAACTATAAAACTTTATTAGTCAGTCGTTGAGGAAAGGGCTTGGAACACCTACCATCCATCTCTTTTTTGCAAATCAAACGTGCCTAATCAAACTAGATGTTCCCGTCTTTTTGTAGGTAGCTTGAGGTACAGCCAATACGAGGTCGTCTCAATAGCTGATCGAAGCCCCACACTAGCTGCCCGGGGTGCTTGCATTCTCAGCGTCATCCTTATTTTCAAGACTATAATACTCCGTAAGCTGCATTGCTTTCCATACACTCGATTTTACACCTACAATACCTGTCCCTGGGCTCTCTATTTCATACAACCAGGAGGGGAACTTAACAATCACGACCGTGACAGCGTATTCCTCTCAAAAGGCTGACACTTTTGGAGATCAGGCTGCCGATACTGCTATGGAGCTCAAAGATCTAGGAGAATGAAGCGCGCCTCACAATCGTCTCACCACTCCAGACACGAGTACCATCAAAGCAACCAACCATGAGCTCCGCCACAGGTTCCTCCAACCTGGCATGGCCGCCTAAACAGCGGCCTTCCCAGCGAACGGTACGAAATCACTTGCTCTATATTTCTTGCATGCATTACGGTGAGAATGGGTAGATATCTGATGCATCGGGCAGAAATTGAAGAACGGAACCTTCATCATTCCCAGGACTGGCGAACGATCGAGGTCGGAATTCTCGTTAAGAACATCTACCAACGCAGTAGTTGCAGACGATATCAACAAGAAACCGAAATATCAATCCTTTGAGGCCGCTGAATCCTTTGGTGACCGTATCAACATTATCGCACACAACGTCAAAACTGCGTTCATCTTGACATGGCTGTGGCTACATACTGAAGAAGGCCATGGAGTTCTCAAGTGTACACTTGCCTACGTACTTGGTAGTATGGGTACTTTTTTCCCACCCTTGACAGCTTTTCTTGGCAACAGAGATGGAAAGCATGTCTCTGCCACCATCACCGTTTACTTTCACCCAGCGCGAACTGTTGGCTCTATGCTTGAGGCAACCGTCATAGCAGTCGTTGCTGTATTTTACGCGGAAGTCATATCAATGCTGTCGATGGGAATTGCAATTGCCATGAGATCCCAACTCGGCTTGACTGCCGCTGCTCACGTGCTGATCCTCATTATTTGCATCGGAGGAGGACTGGGCTTCGTGGGTTGGGTCAAGCAAAGACTCAACAGCCCCCTCGTTAACGTCGGCTCAACCTTGGCATCGATCGCAATCATCTCCGTAATCACCAAAGAGGAGGGCGTACAGGGAGGCTACTTTGACGACGACAAGATCGTTCAGGTCTTGAAATTGCTTCTTGTTGGCATCACTTGCACTTTAACAGTTAATGTATTAGTCTGGAGAATCTCGGCGAGGCGTGTGCTTCGTAGGTCTATCATGACCGCCACCAGCTCTCTCGGCGACAAACTATCGTCCATCACAAAAGGCTTTCTCAGTGGAACGGAAGATGAATTCTGGACAAGCGAGTATGGCCGAGTCTCCGCCCGGTACAACAGCGCATATACAACGATGAACTCAACCCTCCGAGAAGCCAAATTTGAGTACTTCTTCCTGGGCTGGGAAACCTTTTATCCGCTTGATAAACGTCTGTCGAGATCGGTTGAGGCACTCTCCCAAGCCATTGGAGGACTGCGAAGTGCGCTCGAAAACCAGTTCACTCTACTTAGAGAGGTTCCCAGCCTGGAAGATACCTTCCCTTCACCGAAGCCCACAGGGATGACATCCATCTTGCATCGAGCCATTTCTGCATATATTGATAGTGGAGGTCAAACATTGTCAGACATTGATGAATCTGGAGAGAGTGAGGAAGAACGGCTGGCGGAGAGAAACAAATCGGATACCGCTCTAGACGTAGCCCCCGCTTTCCAAGAGCCTTCTGACATCTTTGCCCTCTTCATCAACATGCTCGGCCCGTCAATCAAGTCGCTGGCTCATACACTATCAGAAATCCTGCGTGAGCCTGCATTTGGGCAGGATCCGAACAAAGATATCGCGGTGAACGAACAGTTGAGGGAGAGCCTTCGCGATGCTCTGAATCTTTACAACAATGCAAGATCAGACTCGTTACAGGAGCTTTACCGTACCATTCAGATCGGACGTGCCAGATCTGAGAAGATTCAAGCGGACATCGAAGAAGTTGCTGCAGCCTGCGGGCATTTCTCCTTCAGTTTACAGGCTGTAGCTGAAGAGATTGATGCATATTTGGATGTACTAGAGGATGTCAGGTATACGACTGAGACGGCGCCGCGTTCATGGAGTTGGCTCAAATTCTGGAGGTACTTCAGCCGGACGGGGCCTTCAAACAAAGACAGGGTTGAAGATCCAGAACGCGAGAGCTTGATACAGAAACCGCCTGTGCCGAGACTGCGAAAATCTCAAATTCCCAAAGGTATTCCAGATACAATGGTCGCACGGCGAGATACCTTCAACTGGGATGCTGCCCCACAGTCCAGCAGAGTCAAAAGAAGAGTCGCTCAGAAAATGCTCAAGATTTCTCGATTTATCGTACGGGAGGACATCCTTTTTGGTATCAAAGTTGGCATTGGTGCTCTTCTCTGGGCCATGCTTGCTTTCATACCAAGCACACGACCTATTTACCAGACATGGAGAGGTGAATGGGGTCTCCTCTCCTTCATGATCGTGGCGGCTATGACAACTGGCTCAGCGAATACTACTGGAACTGCCAGATTTAAAGGTACCCTCATTGGCGCAGCCTTTGCTGTGGTGTGCTGGACTGTCAGCCAAGGTAATGGCATTGCACTGGTGTTTCTGGGTGGCCTCGTAGCTTTGTTCAACTTTTACGTGATTTTGGTCATCAAGAAGGCTCCGCTGGGTAGAATTGCTTTGTTAGCATACAACGTGAGCACCCTTTATGCCTACAGTATCTCGCAGGATGTCGACGATGACGACGATGACGAGGGAGGATCCAACCCCCTGATTCTGGACATTGCCTGGCATCGAGTTGTTGCGGTCACTCTAGGCATCGTATGGGGTATTGTTGTTTGCCGAGTCCTCTGGCCGATTTCTGGTCGAAAGAAGTTCCGTGAAGGGCTTTCTGTCCTGTATCTCCAGATGGGTCTCATATGGAAGCGTGGCCCTCTTACTGTGTCGCTTAATAAGGACAGCACACATAACAACACGCTTGACTACATGCGCGAGGGCGAACAGGCGGCTCTTCAACGATATGGTAGGCACTCATTGCCACATCTTTCTTAATCACGCTAACTCTGTGGCAGCCTTCAAACTTGCAAGCCTGCGAACGGCTGCAAAGTCCGAATTTGAGCTTCGCGGTCCATTCCCAGACGCAGCTTATGGGCGCATTATGCGCTCCACCAAAAACATGCTTAATGGTTTCTATGCTATGCGTCTCATCACTACAAAACGAAATCAATTAACGGAAGGCGAGCGGGCATTGTTAGAGTACACAAGTACTGAGAGAGCTCTCCTTTGCCAGCGCATATGTCACGTCTTTCAAGTTATCGCTTCGTGCCTTATGCTGGAATACCCCTTGACTGATGCCATCCCTACGGTTGAGAACAACAAGGACCGACTCTTAGGGAAAATCTACCAATTCCGCAAAGAGCACATGAATACGGATCTTTTGGGTGACGAGTCCCCTCTGGTTGTTCAAGAGAGTGATTATGCTTTGCTGTACGCATACACACTCGTTACGCTACAAGTGGCCGCTGAATTAAACAAGGTGAGGGCCGAGATTGAGGCCCTGTATGGAGTCTTACACGAGGAAGCTCTGCTGCTGCAATAGAGAATGATGGCTTGCTAAACAGGAGGGAAATGATCTTTTGCATACTTAGCCACTCATGATACCAGATTTCCATGTTCATCGCGTTGCGAATTGGCGCGTTTTCTGTGTCCTGTTGTATTCTTTCTCGTGCGTCGGTAAATAAAAACTAGCACTTTATGATGAGGTTTAGATATTTACTGTTCTTCGTGATTATCGACAGCTACCTATGTTCTTATGGGTTGTCCATCATACCCATCGTTACCTTGTATGCCCCTTAATCCTCTGGCGCCATTAGAAATCGATAGCAGCAATTAAATAATATGAAAGATTTGGGCGTCCATATCAAACTGTACATTCCCTTAACCTGCCCAAGCGGCCAACATCATACTCGACCCATCGAGCAATTCCCTTGCGTCCCGGTACGAGCACACTACCTGGATTCATCACATGACACCCCTCGTATGTGACGCAAAACGGCGGGGCTGTTGTGTCGAGCAAAACCATGGCTGTGGGAAGTGGGTATAAATGCAATGCCGAGGAGTAGTCCCAGTGAACGGGGCGAATAGCCTGGCGGAATGGCGCGAGGTAACCTTGATCAAGAATAGTCTTGACAAGTTTCTGGGCGGCATGAACGTCGTGAGGAATGAGGTGTGTGCCGGGCAAGCCGGTAGCGGTAGCGGCAGGATCATCATGATGAGCCGCATCGATATCCATAGGCTGAACATCTTCGGGAGGGGCAGCACTTGAACCTGGTGCCTGTTCTCCACTGGCATCCTTGGCCTTGGGTTTTAAACGGACAGACGCTCGACGCAAACGAGCAGATACATCATCTCTAAAGACGACAAGTTCGTGGTTGGGGCCGAATAAACTGATTCGGCTTGGGTTTGAAGTCCATACAGCAGTACCATTTGACTTCCCTCCTGCTTCCGCATTGGCTGTCACAAAGGCTCGACGTATTCTCGACGTGAACATGTCTGGTACCTGCTTTCGAGGCAAAGGAACAGAGGCGCCAGCTGTAAAGGACGAGACCCATCCGTCATTGTCTCCGGGAACAAAGACGAAGGTAGACGACTGGAGCAGAGTTGGAAAGTCCCCCAGAGTTGAAGCCAGGGCATCAAAGTATTCCTTATATTCGATACTTCCGCCACTGCCTCCTCGTGCCAAAACAGCGTACTGAGTGAAGTTGCCCATCAGCACGAATGTGAGAGGCGTTGAACCCTCAGGCTCCAAGGCATAACCTGAGAGGATCTTGCGTAATGCTTGGAGAGTTCGTGGTTGATCAAGATTCAGCTCGCCAATAACAACGACGCGCCCGCGTGATGGTGCAGTATCCTCCTCTGCCCTGCTGCATAGAAGTCGTCTTTCGAGCCTGCGCATCTTGGTACCTACGGCACGCTCGCTGCCTACACCCAGGAAATCAATCCAGCCAAAGCCCCCTCCTATGGTCTGCTCCTGGCCGCCATCGGGTCCGCTAATGCCCAGAGTCGCTTGACGACGTTCACATGGTGGCTGGCCTATAAAGAAGCCTTGAAAACGGCCACCTAGTGTACCTCCAACGCCGCTGCTGCCGCTTAGACCCTTGCCCACAGATTCGTCTTCTTCTTCATAGACACCGTCAACCAGCACGATCATCCCAGGACAAAACCATGCTGAATCATCCGGGATAGCTACCGCCTGGGATAAGTCCAAGGCAATAGTACCAGTCAGGTCGCTGATGGCAAGATCGCCGGTAGGAAGGACAACCAGGAGCCCTAGTAACATATGGCTGCTGCCATGCCGACCGAGAAGGTTCGCGATTGGTGTGAGTTTCAGTGAGTGCTGGTTGGAAAGGGAACGGCTCAGGCTTTGTTTTCGAGAGGAGGAGACTGCTGAGGACTGGAAGGTTTCGTTACGAAGAAGACGCTGATGGATTACATTGTAGCGATTGCGGAAAACCGTCGTTTTGTGTGATGCCGGTGGCAATAATGAAGGCGCTGAGGTATCCCTAGGAAATGTTAGTCGCAAATTCAGTTGAACCATCGAATAGAGTAGACCGACCTTTCAAAGTGCTTTTTGCCAACATTGTATATGAATCTGGGTTGGTCATATGCATCTATGATTTTAAGCCATGCTCGAGGATCGCTCGTCTCGCTTTCTTCTTGCTCCTCATCCACACCAAGTCCTGACATGCCGAAGCTTGTGTTGCTATCCTCCCTCCTGATTTCTGCCGGCCGTAGTCCCAACCGTGTGTTCAAGGTCTCGTTATCTTTGAGATCAAGCATACTATCTCCACGTGGTAGCCCTCTTGTTGGGCCAGTGACTCTACCGCCGCTCATGTTACCCTCAAGGGTCTTGAGAATTTCCTGGAGCTCTTTACTCGAGCCCTCGACAATGACACCCCCATTGCGGTTTTTCCAGCTTCTTGCAACCTCTTCGAGGACCCGTTCGGCTAAACCTTCTTCACGCCATCCTGAACCGCAATGCCTTCCAATGAAGGAAGCCAGTTCTTGAAGGGCAGAGGATGTCAGCGTTAAAGAATGTTTTTTTGTGAATGTACGGAAAGCGAGCGGCCGAAGTGTCGGAGGAGGGAGTATGATCGGTAATATTGCAGCCTTGGGAGCATTGACGGCAAATGGCTTCAGTGGATGAATGGGAGTACCAAAGGCGGGAGATGAAGATGGTATCGCAGAAGACGGAGGGTTCGCCCCTCGTTGTTTTCGGAATATAGGAGCTGGTGTTTTATCCATGATCTGAGCCACTAGCTTGGCATAGCAGAGAAAGAAAAGAAAAAAATCCAACCTTTGGTATACGAAATCAAACGTTGTTTGCTAATCGAATTTCGTACACGGTGCTCTGGTTGATTTGCCTACCTACCTTGCACCTCGTTGCGTAGGTACCTACCAAAAGATTAGTACCTAGGTGGTCGTCTTGAAGGTTCGCGACGACCGCGTAGACGCGTTTAATTGATTCGTTTGGTACATATACTCTCCATAAGCATATATCGCGTTGTACTAGGGTCCCGCGAATGACCTCATTCATGTATGATGAGGGTCGAGTCAACACAATGATAGCTTTATTTAACCCGTTGCATTAGATTGCGGGCACAGTAATAAAATCGATTTGAATTCCGAACAGCCGCAAAATGATAGGGTCAACATTTCGAAATGTTGCTCGCCAGAGGGCTGTACCTTTCAGAGCCATATCCAGTCTTTCTAGCAATCCTAAAATTGTTTGTATTCAATACCCAAGCCAGCTCAACTTCATAATCACGCTGACAGATTGAAGAAAGTTGTGAAGAATCCCAAATCTCCTTTTACAAGCTTCTTAAGCTACCTCGAGAAAGAACCGCCTGACGAGCGTTTAGCGATTGGGACTACCAGCGAGCTCCCTCCAACCCCCCAGTCCTTCACTGAGAATAAGGACTTCGTCAAGATTCTCAACGAGGTCATAACCGAGTACGGTCACGAGGATGAGGATCTTGTCAATCAAGCCCGCGCATTTGCCAGTCCAGGAGGCTTCAATCTCGGCTCAGGCGGAGCCTTTTTCTCACAAAAACGACCTAATAAAGGTGGATCTCACAAGCAGGGAGCTGGAGGAGGAGCTGGAGGAGACGGTGCAGGAGGCGCCAGCGCTCAAGGAGGAGCCGGTGGTGGTAGAAGAGGAGGATATGTGCACCTCAGTGACCGAAGGAACCCCCCCGACTTTGGACGCATTGCATGGCCTGAGGATATCTTGGGAAGTGTTGAGGTGGACGGTGCCGGTACCATCATCGGCAAAGTACAGCCAAGTGGGACGTACCGTATTCTGACGAACGAGGGAATGTGAGTCTAGAGAACATGAACACAGTCAAGCCTGGTCGCTAACAATTTGTCAAGCCTGGGACTCAGCCCATTCTTACAGAAAAAGTTGGTGGAGAGACTAAAGCAAGAAGAAGCCAAGCAAAACTCAGCAAGTTGGTAGAAAGGAGAATATTCATAGCCTTATCGAACAATGAAAAATCGATTGAGGGAGCCAATTATGCTTAAGAGTTCGGAAACTGAAGAAAAACGACTTCTGTGCCATAGCTGTAGGTAAAGACGAGTTTAATAATACTGCATGACAATTGGCATTGTTCGATAGAGCTATTCTGGGACCAGAACCATGCTTGCAAGACCAGACACGGGCCAACGCGTCTCAAGGTTTCAAAAATGACTGTTGGTTGGTGACTAGAAAGGGTCAATAAATAAGCATGATATTGTGATTTAATATTAAATCTTTTTTGTTATAGAACAGATTCTGATCTGCCTACTCATAAGCCTATGTCGGCCGAGTTTTGAGAATTGATCTGTTGGGAATTCAACGCCATTAGCATATGAAGTATTGGTTGGTGTAGGGTAGGCAGGTACTGGTTGCCAGGGTTAGAAAGGTGCAAACCTGGGCCTTTTATCTACCTCTTTTTACTGAGGTACTTTACAGTATATATCCCTTATCTTAATTTATATTTCCTAAATAATTTTTTATTTATTAAATATTCTATTTTAAGTAGAGATTTAGACCTATTATTTAATTAGATTATCTAAAATACTATAAAGGAATAATTGAGATATAAGTATTAATAAAAAATCCAGGACTTGTAACTAAAACTTACATTTCTAACCCCAACAACCTGTGGAACAGTGAGGACTGTTAAGCTAACGTGGCTATGGGCTGATTGACAAGACCACCAGCAAGACACCAATGCTTTTGTTAATTGTTCGCTGGGTGATAGGTCGGACAACAGGAATGGACGTAATAAAAGAGGAAAGATAAATTCTCCGATAGAATACCGCGAAAAGTCGACAGGAATGTTCAATAAATTTCAAATGAGATAATTAAGATCTGTTCTGCTATAAATTTCTATGCCAACTGTTTAACATCCATATCACGCTGGCTGGCTGGCTGGTACCAAATCACCATTATATTATAATAAAGTGATGATAAAAGAGTGATGCATTAGCCCATGATGTCTGGCTCCACTAACATGACCCCTCCACAACAGTGACACTACCTTAAGGTAATATACCCGACCCCAGGCCAGTCGAGCTCTGCAACTTCGACACCACTAACGAATACACAACATTACCTAGGTATGATACGCTATTAAATAACCGATCAACTACCTACACTCTCCTATTTCGCCGCTTCATTTCCACACACTCTTCCCTTTTACATCAAACCACCCCGCGCTCGCTTCGTCAATACCACTATCCCTGTAATATCTGTACGACCGTCGCACCCAGTTCCTGACAACCGAACCAAAAGCTCTGCAGCTCCGAAAACCCCGCCGACCGATCACTTTTCGACCTGACCCGCCTTGACCTTGGGTCAAGGCATCATCACATCGCCATGGCTCCCCGAGGTTTCGAGGACGAGGAGCTTACCATTTCCCTATCCTCCTCCCACGTTCGTCGCCCTCAACAGCAGCAGCAGCAGCAGCACGCTTCTAGTGATGCTCCTGCACCTGGTTCCCGCCCTGCTGATGCGCCGCTCAAGGAAAGGATCAAGACGGAACAGCGCATTGGCGCCTACAAGGTCCTTCGAACTTTGGGCGAGGGCTCTTTTGGCAAGGTCAAGCTTGCTATTCACAATGGAACCGGCCAGCAAGTTGCCCTCAAAATTATCGCCAGAAAGAAGCTTATCAGCCGCGATATGGCTGGGCGTGTTGAGCGTGAGATTGAATACTTACAACTCTTACGCCATCCTCATATCATCAAACTGTACGTTGCGCGCCCAACCTTGGCTAAATATGTTGGTGTCGTTACAACTGACAACAATCTTCTAGATTCACCGTTATCAAGACACCCAATGAAATCATCATGGTCCTCGAATATGCTGGCGGCGAGCTCTTCGACTACATTGTTCAACATGGCCGGATGAAGGAACCTGAAGCTCGCCGTTTCTTTCAGCAGATGCTTTGCGCCGTTGAATATTGCCATCGACACAAGATTGTTCACCGTGACTTGAAGCCCGAGAACTTGCTACTCGACGAAAATCTCAACGTCAAAATCGCTGATTTCGGCCTAAGCAATATTATGACCGACGGTAACTTTCTCAAGACAAGCTGTGGCAGTCCCAACTATGCTGCTCCTGAAGTCATTGGTGGCAAGTTATATGCTGGTCCCGAAGTCGATGTGTGGAGCTGTGGTGTTATTCTTTATGTTCTTTTGGTTGGCCGACTTCCCTTCGATGATGAACACATTCCCAGTTTGTTTGCCAAGATTGCAAAGGGCACATACAGCATACCGCAATGGATGCCTACTGGCGCTGCAAACCTCATCAAGAAGATGCTGGTGGTGAACCCTGTGCATCGTGCTACAATTGAGGATATCCGAGCCGATCCCTGGTTCACCACCGATCTGCCTGCCTATCTTCAACTTCCCGTTGAAGAATTCTTCAACACTGGTGTTGATCCAAACAAAGCCATTAAGAAGAACGACATCGCGCCGAATGCTTCAGAAAAGGTTCAAGAGAGATTGCATAATGAGGTTACTGAAAAGATCAGCAAGACCATGGGTTATGGTAAGAGTGACGTAGAGGAGGCCCTGCAGGCTGCCGAACCGTCGGCAATCAAGGACGCCTACATGATTGTAAGAGAAAACAAGATGATGCAAGTGAATCGTGAGTTCCTCTCTCTTCTTATTACTAATTTCTCGACGTATTGAAACTGATTTAGATAATCCTGAAGCCCTTCTAGCAGAGCCCGAGGGATCAAGCCCCATGCTAAGCATGTCTTCCGCCCGTTCAACGACTTCTCAAGCTACTACCACCCCTCGCCCGTACGTGAGCAAGGTTGGTATATTACCTTCAAGTTTACCAGCTTACCACAAGGACTATATGGAGCGGGAGAAGGCCGGTAGCGTCGAAAACTCACCACCCAAAGTACTTATCAACGACGAACCTCCGAGCAACAGGACAGATGCGGAAAAGGAGGAAACAGCGCGCCGTTTACGGCCCCACTCGAGAAGTCAACTGCGTATCGACGAAGCTAACACAAGGCCCCAAGGGATGACTCCTATCAACCCCCCTAAGAAGAATAAGCCAGTTCGTTGGCAGTTCGGCATCCGATCACGCAACTCGCCATGGGAAGCCCTTTTGTGCATCCACAAGGCACTTCACAAGTTGGGCGCGACATACATCCCCGATGAAGACTACGAGTCAAGAACTGCAGAGGAGCGAGCTGAAGCTTCAGGTGAGGGTAGCTTTGCGGATTCTCACGACAATAACCGGGGATCAAGTTCAAGCATCGATCCTAAGAGACGTTACAATCTTCCTGCAGATCCTTGGCATATCAATGTGCGCTGGGATACTTCTGGTTGGTTCTCAAATAGGTTGTACTTAGATTATCAGAACTGACCTCTTCCTAGCCATCAAGAAGAAGGCGGCCAGCGTTCCTGGTACTCCCAGCTCGCCGAGCACGCCAGAGGGACAACATCACCCCAAAGAGCCTTTCGTTGCGCTGCATATGGACATACAAATTTACGAAATGGAACATGGCGTGTACTTGGTCGACTTCAAGTGCTCTGGATACGAGACAGCCCATGGCCGACTGCTCGAGGAAAAAGACGTCACCAGTCCCTTTCCCTTCCTGGACATGGCCGCCAAGTTGATTATGCAACTTGCCGAGGCTGATTGAGAAACGTCATTTTGAAAGGGACACCAATATTCCAAACTTACACCAATGAACGCGATATGTTTTGGCTGCGAGCATACTAGCTCTCCTTCTTACGCTGCCAGGCGGCTCTAAGAATACACACATTCAAATTAGTTCATGAAATAGCAAGTGATCTAGTGCTTGGGTTCCAGCGGATTTGCAGTCATTACTGTACCAAACGAAACGAATCTAATGGAAATGCTGATGATGTAGCACTATGGACGTTAGACTACAACCAAGGGGATCTGTCTCATATTTCGTTTTCCAATTTTCCATGTCATTTTCATCACGGGCGTCTTAATGTTTAGCTGTGACGCTTGGGCTATATAGACATATTATGCTGCTATGATTTTGGATCAACCAGGCCCTCCTCCCCCCTTTCAAAGTCTTTTCTTCTTTTCCATAGTTACGACTGTGTGTTTGGTCAGGCGCAGGATGTATATGCTGCACAGGAGGATACATTGAAGATGAGTCAAACACAAGCAAGCATATGTCATGATGTGCACAGAGTTGCTTATAAGGCAATGTGCAGAGCATGATCACGGTTTCAAGTTCTTTTCATGATGTTTTCTTGCTTCATGCACTAGTAGTATATATCAAGGCATGCTTGCCGTATGCAAAGTAATCTGACAATTAAAATCGGAAACCAGCAGTGTGATATCAAAATGTCCCCAAGACAAAGAACTTGCCACTCTTTTTTGCGCTCCCACAACAACCTCCAGTCATTTCTCAACCCATGTTGATCTTATTCATTTATGTGCTTCGTTGTTGTCCACCTCTAACTCACCAGCGGTGATTTATTTGAACTGGTCCTCAGTCACACCGGCGCCCATAGCAGCCGTGGAGCTGATGCCACCTGTGACCATCTTTTGCAGTTCATCGACGTAGGTTGCGCCACTCCACTTCTGGTGCTTAACAACATCGACTTTCTGCTCCATTTCAGGCTCTTGAACGAGCTCGCCGTAAGCGCGCATACCGACGGTGCTGTATGCCTTGGCAAACTGGTCGCTGATAAGAGCTGTTGTGTGCAGGCCAGCAAGCGTGATGAACTGCCAGCAGTAGCCAAGCTTGGCCAGGCGGCGGATGTAGGTCTCCTGCTCGTCACGGGGCATGGCAGTTTTCCAGTTGAATGATGGAGAGAGGTTATAGGCGAGCCTAGTCACGCCAATGTCAATGTGAAATTCTGGAGCTAGGGAGGTTGGTAGGGACTTACTTCTTCTCGGGCCAGACGGCGTGGACACCTTCGGCGAACTCCTTAGCCTGAGCATAGTCGGGCAGCTTGGACTCCATCCAAATGGCATCGCAATAAGGAGCATATGCAATGGCTCGGTTCACAGCGCAGTCGCAGCCACCCTTGAGACGGAAGTAACCCTCGCGTGTACGGGGCGCGTCCCAGTCGAAAAAGATATCATGGCCAAGTACCTGACGAGCAATGGCCCTCGCCTCAAGGTTGCTCTTGCCTTTTGATTTGGTAAGGTAGTCTCGCTTGAGGCCAGCCTTGTCAGAGGAAGAGCCTGCATCGATGGCAGCGGTCACGGCATCGTCGAAGCGGCTGAGGTTGGCCTTGGCAAGCCACTCATCTTCAATGCGCTGCAGCTCAACGCCACTCTTGCCAGCACCCTCAGCCGCGATCATGAGATCGTTGAGGGGCTTGAGAGTAGGGTTTGTAGAGCCGAGGATGAAGGCATGGTCGCGGGGGTCGATGTTGGTGGAGAGTAGAGTTGCGGCCTCGGCGTCGGTGCGTGCAATGGCGAGGAGATCGGAGCCTTTCACATGTCAGCTGTGTTCTTAGAGTTTTGGTCCCACCAACAACCGGCATGTGATAATTGGGGAAGTCTGGGGAAGTCAAAACTTACCCATAATGTCAGCCTGCGCACGAATAGCAACAAGGCGGTTTATGTGTTCCTGAATAGGGACAAGAACCTTGCCTGCCATGTGGCCACACTTCTTTGTGCCGGGGGCTTGATCCTCAATGTGAATTCCAGCTGCACCCTTCTCAATAAAGAGCTTGGTGAGCTTCATGACAGCGGTGAGACCACCATGACCAGTATCAGCATCAGCAACAATGGGACGAAGATAGTCAATGTTCAAAAGGTTGGCGCGTTGCGTCTTAGGGACGCTGAGGCGCTCTTGGCGCTGCTTGCGGTCATGGAAGAGTTGGGCCATGAAGAGATGGCCGACCTTGTTGGGAACAGTGGTCTAAGTATGTGTTAGATACCGCTTATATAGACATGTATACTGTTGCCCAAACTCACATAGGGATAGTCAGCCAGATCGGGACCAGGTTCATCAGAAGCAGACGCTGTCGATGACGATTGCCAGCCAGAAACATAGACGGTGTCGAGGTACTTGGCCATCTGGGTGAGCATTGTAGGTTCTAAGCAGCCGTAAGTGTAGCTGGCATCTCGGGTCTGCAAGGAAACACATCAGTATTTCGCTTTATGATGCAGCAGGATACCTTCATCATGGGCGAGACTCACCTCGAAACGGTGCTCAAGGATCTTCCACAGCTTCTTCGCCTGGGCATTACTAGCATAATCGACAGGGAGATATCCGCGCTTGGAGACAATCTGCTCCGCAGTAAAAGGGCGCTTCGTGTGTCGCCATCTTGAGTCGGACCACCAAGCCTTGACGGCCTCAACCTCCTTCTGGAAGAGCTCGTCTTCGATATCAGGGTTGACAGAAGGGTTTGCCATATTTTGTGACGCCATGGTGACTGATGTGAGAGAGATATGCGACCTTTTGGGGGAGAGTGCTGAACAATGTAAGTGTGTATAAGAGGGCCTCAAGATGTACCTAGATGGCACAATACTAAGTAAAGCGAAGTTCGAAAGACTAGAGAACAATGATGGATAATTTGAGGAATTTGGAAGAAGGGGAGGAGAAGGGCAGACCATATAATAAGTATCGTTTCGACCGGGAATTATAGATACTCTTGAGTCACTCTTGGTCTCCCGTCCCCCGATGTTCCAAAGACCCGTTCCCCATGGATGGATGGGATATGCCCCATTGTCTCGCTGTCTCTCCGCACCCGGCGCAAGTGTTTCTGGACTTTTTGGTGGAGATGGCTTTGCACGCCGGTGTTAATCTAGCAATTTGGAGTCAAATCTTTGATGCAATTGGTAGATGATGAGAAACAAAGCTAGGGGAGTGAAAGTTACCTACGGATCCAGAACTTGGTGGACCCGCTGTTGATGAGGCGTTGGAGAGAAAGAACTGCGCTTCGGTCTTCCCTTTTTTTTTTTTTTTAAGTCACGAGGTTTATTCTACCAAGGTCGGCTTCTATCAAGAAAAGACTTCTTGTTGCTTGAAAGGGTTCTTCAAGGTTATACAGAAACACTGCATCAGTTCCAATTGACATGTCAATCATGCCGCCGTTACTCTCTCTCTCTCCCTCTCAATAATCAGGCTGGGCTTCGAAATCGAGACCAAATAATGAACGTCTGCAATCGCATTTCTACTCTAGCTCGGCTTTCCACCGAGCACAAGCCAGGCACGTTTTCACCTCGGCCATAGTCTAATCATGGATGCTTGTGTCAGATCAGCCTCTCTCCTATCTGCCGTCACGAGCCGCAATCGAGCCCAGCAGCGGCAAGAGTGCTGGTAGACCAGAGAGTACGTACCTCCGGACAGTCACCGAGCGCCTCAAAAGGTGACCTACAATAGCCAAAGGAAGCATCGATTTTGGAGTTGCGTTTTGTTCTGGGAATGGAAATTGAAGCCCGTCAAATCAAAACTTGCAGCATGATCGTGATGAGTAAATGGTCATGCATGGGAGTGCATGCGGCCCTGCAGAAGCCAGGGCAGTTCTGTATCTACCTGGTCTTGCTATCATGACGTCTGCTATTTTTCCGTATCCTTCAATTTGCGTACATGTTCGGCTTAAAGGCTCGATATTCAACATCCGGGATCCCTCACACAGGAAGGCCGAAAGCCGAAAGCCGTACACGGCCTACCTGTTATCTCTTTGGAAAACATGCAGTTTATTATAACTTTAATCAGAAAGCATAGTACGCATCGTCGTCAACAATGCTGATCCGGCACCCAGTTCTTTACACATAGCAACAACTCGTGGCATATGGATGGCCGGGTCCATCCTTGCAAAAGTATCACTCCCAGTAAAATCTGGGGAAGTTATTCTTCACCTTGGCTCACCTGGCATTCTGGTTATTATCCCGCTAAACCTTAATCGCCAAGTTTCAAATGACCACATTTTGCAGCATCACCACAATCAAGCCCTCCCTCTGTTAGCCGATCCTGACGTATATTCTGCAAGACAACTACAGGAAGCAACATGTCCTTAGCACAAGAAAATTCAACAGAAAGGCAAAGAAAAGAGGAAAAAAAGGTCAATAAGAGTTACAATCTGAAACAAGTAACCTAGTATACTCTTCTATATCAATCAGTTTCTGACTACTTTCTCGGCCTTCCTCCGTCAGCGGATACCCGCCTGACCCCGGAATGACGGAACTTGGCCGAATCTTAGGTCCGTCTCCAGCTCCGGAGCAGCGGAGGTTTCTGGCATGTGAAGCCGTGCCCCTTGTTCATACTTTGGAAATCGATCACTGAGCTCGGCAATCAATGTCCTCATGACGGCCCCTCAAATTCGTATCCATGGATTTCAATATCCACTGCCACTCTAGTCTATGTCATCGCCGCCTCTGTAGCCTCAGAATAATCACCTTACCTCGGTCATTTTCTTGCCGAGACTCGTCATGGGAAAGCATCACTACTGACACCTCACATACCCCATCAACCGCTTCGGCAACTACCCGAGGTCAACGGCTTTATCCTTTTTCCGACCTCGTCAGTTCTCTATTGCTATATGTTTGTGTCAGGCCATCAGCAGTGATTGTGTTCCAAATTATACATCCATTTCATCATGAAGCGAAAGGACACGAAAAAGGACACAAGCTTTCTCGTCATTCTTGTCATGCTTCTGGCGCCCAACGCAGATTGCTCTCTCATCAACAGTTTTCAAGGAGTCCATGAACCAGCAAAGCAGACAGGGACTGTAACATTCTTCAGGTATCCTATGGATATCGATGGCTACACTGTTTTCCTTTTGCCACGAGCTTCCTAGTCTACAAAAGCATTATCCTATGGAGCAAGCAGACCAGCCAGCGTCTTCTCTTCATTCTTCTCAATCGCCCTGATCAATGTCTGATACGGTGTCAGTGCTCCAAGTGCCCTGCGCATGTGCGCGTTGATAATTTGAAGCCCGTAAATGTAACTGGCGTTAACCCATGCGAATCTAAACCAACGTCAGTGAGCCATGTCTGAGATTAGTAAGTGGGCGTTCAACGTACCCTTCCTTGTTGACGCCTCGGAAGCCAAGACCCTGATTGCCGTATTCCGCATCAACTCGGTGAGGATCGACCGGCCGGGTGACATCGTACTTCTCGACCACCACACCGTGGAAGTCGACAAAAGCCTTAGTAACCATGAAGAGCCACTTGTATGCAATTCGTTCTGCTTCCTCCGTGAAGCTGTAACGAATCAGACCCGTCCAGGCCAGCATTTGCTGTGGAGGCCAGCCGTAGGGATAATCCCATTGTCTGTTAGGCCGTTCGAGACCGACCGCTCCACGTGATTCCTCCGTTCCTGATACTAGGCCGCCGTACGCCTCGAACTTGGGGAGAGCTTTGCGAACCATATCAGCCGCTTGCTTGGGAGTGGCAATGCCTGCCCACAGAGCCCAGAGAGTTGTGCACGACTCGTACGTGCAGCGCTCACGCTTCGCGGTGTCATAGTCAAAGAACATGCCCTCATTCTCATCCCACATCAGCTTGTCCACTGTGAGCTTGCGCCGCTTGGCTCGTCTGTCCCAAGCAGCTGACGACAGAATCTCACCAGGTTGGTATGGTGTACCAGCGCAGAACTCCTCAGGCATCGTAAGCCTATCATTGAAAACGCTGCGAATAGTTCGTGCAATGTCAGTCTCATATTTGAACAGGAGAGAGTTTAGATCAATGGTCGCCAGGTTTGCGCAAACGCCCTCAAGGCGGTAGGATGTGTCATGACCCGACTCTCTCACGGCACGGTCGTGCATGAAGTATTCATCGAGCTCAGGCTCCTCAACTTCGCCATAGTTGTATGCTCGAACGAATTGTTCGAATGTCATTTTGTGCTTCTTGATATAAGGGTCAAGAATATGCACAAAATGAGTGGCCTCCGTCTCAGGAGGCACTCCACGACCTTCGGGTCGGTATCTCGAAAGACCCGTGCTGGGGTCTAGTCGAGGCTCTGACATCCAGACACTATGATACTCCTTGATGGCAGCTAGAATAGACCGTCGGAGGAATTCCTTGGCATCTGGCTCGTGCTTGATCTTTTCATAAACACGAAGGGCCATGTCAGTCAAGAAAGGAGGCTGTGACCGACAAAGATAGTAGGATCGAGTAGCGTTCAGTATCTTGCCGTAGTGCTCAATGCAGAAGCAGAAATTGATGACCATCGACTTGGCCAGGTCGACTCGATCGTTGATGAGAAGACCTAGAGATGCCATATAACTGTCCCAGCCATAAAGCTCGTTGAAACGGCCACCCGGTACAACGAAAGGCATGCCCTTGAGAGTCCATCCTGAAGGATGTTCTGGTTCTGGAACTTCTTGAACATCCACAGCCAGAAGACCAGGTGCATCATTCATGTCGCGAACCAGATCAGGGGTAATCTTCTCGGGTAGCATCTGAACATCCAGACGCATTTCTGGTCTCTCTTCAGCAACCCTCTTGTAGAACTCGTACTGTCTGGGACATCGATACGGGATATAAATGCGAGGGCGAGGATCGGCTGTCCAATCCTTGGGGTCTCGAGCGGCGATATCCACACTCGATGCATCAATACGTCGTGTCAAGTTCTCCCAGAAATGATCACGAATCATACGGGATAGACGATCGACGGGGTTCTCGTTGAGACGAGCTTCATCTAGAACAATCTGTTTCCGCCCGTACTCTTTTGCCAAGGTCAACTCCTGCAGGAGGTTACTCAACATATAAGTCCCGCGGACGTCGAAGCGATTATGGCCAGCCGAAGCGGCGGTACGCAGAGAAATAACTTTGGGGCCATTATCTTCGATCGTAATTTGCATGTCTCCATCAGTGTCCTCTTGCAATGAAAGACTTTCCAATGTTGAATCGACTTGAATCAGGAAGCGGCGGTTCTGTTGTGAATTCTCATCTATCGGGCAAAGAGTTAGTAGAAATACTCGGCCACGCGGAATGGATGTTTCTGACCATGGCTGCCACGTCGAAAAGGCTCTCGGAGATTGACCCTTTCAAAACGGTGCATCAAACTGTTCTAGTTGCCGAAAAGTCAGTCTACGTCGTAATACGAGAGTGGGCAGGTACTCACTTGGGAGTAGGTGCGAGTTCGGGGACCCGCACGGTTCATATGTCGTTCCTCAGTATAGTAGCTTTTGGCATCGTCGAAAACGCCCAAGTCATCAGAACCGCGAGATTGGTGACCGGAGGGCGCGGCCATGGTGGTTGAGTTACCAACTTTTTGTTAGGGGACGAAGCGGGGTTGCGATGATAGAGCTAAAGTTAGGCTGAGTACTTGAATGAGCTGGTGAAGTTGTGACTGCTTCCAATTGCGTCAACTGGTGATAGCGGGATAGGAGGAGGAGGAGTGAGATATGAGCCAGGGACGTAAGGTTGGACAGGCCACGAAGAGGTATATGAACAATGGAAGGTAAGGTTGTAAAGGATTCGTAGGGATGAGGACGAGTATGACGGCAGAATATGGGGGCCGTTATAAGAGAGAGGAGACGAGAACAAGGTAGAAGTGGAGAGGAGTGAGGAAGAAAAGTGGCGGAGACAGAGGGAGAGCTTAGGTGGAGGAATGGAGCCTGTAGTCCTGGGGGTGACGACAGTGACAACTAACGAAGTGGTTCTGTTAGCTTCCCACTCTGTTTTGGCCGGCGAACGAGAAATGGGAGACAGTGGAGATGAACAAGAATGACAAAACAGCAACTACAGTATGATCAAAGGTTTGCGCCGATCTGGCTCACCGAGCCTCTCTGACCTTGACATGGGAGAGAGGAAAAGTCCAATAAGGGATAATAGAGCGGTGAAAGGAGCGTGGGGGTAGCACACCTCAAGCAATTGAATGCGAGATCTATGCAGAACTACTCGGTGAGAGATGGATGCAAAGAATTATGGCTGTGCCTGAAGTGAGGTGCCTGAAGGTGCAGCGGCAGAGCGGTCCCTTGGTTTGCGGCTCGTCTCAGTTTCGAAATTCCTGCCCCTCACCCCCTCCATTGGATGCTTTTTTTATCGTGTGCTTGTCCACTGTGACGATGTTGAACAACAGGGGTGCTCCACTCAGAGGATACCCCACGCGTTGCCGCTGACTTAGGTATACCAGCAGTGAAGGGGGCCTTGGGGGCTCTCTGCAAAAACACCACATATAGTAGTAGTACCTTTATGAACTGTTCGATTAACGTCCCTTGAGCACCCTTCACCCGTCTTCCTATTATGCTTTAACGCTTCCATAACACCAAACCTTTGGTCGCACGGTCGCCGCTATGCTAGAAGCCTTTCCCTCTATTGTGTGGGGCCGTGTATGTAAATCAATTATGGGACATGGGCGAGACAATGCTGGAGTTGAGGTCAAGCTGGGCTCGATATAGATCTTGCTATCAACTACCTTACCGGTGAAGGTAAAGATCCAACGGTCCGTATCAATATGGCTTTCCCTTGTGCTCTGTTTGCCTTAAATTTCATGTACTTTCCAAACTTTATATATGACTAGGTACCTATGTTGATGCATATATATACCAAACTATGCCATGATTGCCTACCAATCCACTGCATCCATCGGCTGGCCACCTTTTAAAAAACACTGCATTAAATTATTCCAAGGCTCTTCGTCGTAATTTTTCAATCATCATCGCTTGGACGAAGTTGGAGACAATATTTGGCGTTTGACAATGAGGCATGTCAGTTGCCCTAGCATCATCATAACAAATCTCAGTCACACAGCGGTCCAGACGCCAGATCTGGAAAAGCCTCGTACGCCACCATGACAGTCATTTCTTACTCGATTTGAAACAATTTCTATGACACGGGGAGACGTCAAACCGCTTCGTGGGTTGGCGCTCCTGTGTTTCTGCCCGTCCATCTCTTCTGGGTATTTATCCTATCCCGCTATCGCAACCCAATATTCATCCCTTGACGCCTATCCAATGCATAAATCAAGCCCAGTTCATGATCTCGAGGCAATACCGCAGCAACGATGACTACTCGTCGCTCTCGGCTTGGCTTCGGCGTGACACCATTCTCCTTCGCCTCTCTTCTACGACCTCAGGGTCCCAAGTCCCTGCAAATATATCTTCGCATTCATCATCATCATCAGAATCAAATTCAATATCCTCTTCCTCGCCATCCGTGCCTGGCGTGGCACTCTCTGCAACATCCTCGTCAATTGCGTCCTCCCAACTCCGGTACGTAACCACTCGTTCCATCTCAAGGATAAATTTTCCAACTTTGTACTTCTGGCCTTGTTCTTTAGCGTCCACATACTTCCAGCCGAGTTTTGTTGAGCACGACCCGCAATTGATGTCTGCAACGACATGCCATCCTGTCACAAGCTGGCGATTCTCACTCTTACCAACTCGGATGTTGCTCAATGTCTGGGCCGCAGGAGGTGCAGGCGGGGCCACAAGAAACGCACGACCGTACCGGCCGGTGAAGCCTTTAGATATGATCTGAGAGGCAAAAGCAATATCGACAGAGCATGTTGAACAGCGAAGCGTATTCGGAGATGTACGAGACAATCGACCTCTAGGCGCTTTTGCAAGAATTCCTTCGTTCGGGGGCGAGCTCGCTGGTGTTGTCACCGTTGAAGATGCGGCAGATTCTGCTGAACTTGAGGAGACCGAGTGGCGTCGGGAGAAGGGAAGCTTTATGCTGGGCAATAAGAAAGTGGGAAAGACTGGCTTGGTAGCCGAGATGCCACTCTCACGAACCATCTCGGCAATGGTCAGATTGTCGCCTCTTTTGGAGTTGCTAAGTTCAACGTCCTAGAAGCGATGGAAATGCTCGACTTTTTGGAACTTCCTATCGAAGGCTAGGGGACCGATAAGGTGTGGGGAGCTGTTCCACTGAAGGCGCCAAGAGTTCCACAAGTGGCGTAAAGTCCTTCCAGATGTGATGGGAAGATGGCATTCGAGATAAACCGTTGGAGAGACGATGGCGAAGGGCGCGGCGTTGTCGTGGCTGGGTTTACAAACGGCGGGTTTTCCAGATGAGGGTTTCAAAGATAGTCCAGGAAGGAGAGAGGTTTAATATTAAGGCGTAGGTAGGTAGTCATTCATTTGGTCACTCTCTCCGACTCAGCCGGGCAGCGATCACCAGACTCACAACCAGTGATGAAAGAGGGGCAAAAACAAGTCTCCGTGGGCGGCGGTTGCGGCGGGCGGGACAATGCAAGGACCAAAGGGCGGGGAACCCTCAAACCGGACCTGGGACCTTCCATGCCTTAGCAGGTGGGTTGCCAAAAAGCCGGGATTCCTATACGTTTAGTCAGAAATAAACGACCAGTTGGACGAGGTAAAGACCTATGTAGATGACCAAATATTTATGTCGCTTATTCTGCTGGTCTGAGTGAGTCCCTATTTTTTTTTTTTTGCTACCCCCCTGCTTAGGTAGTACGTAGGTACTAAGTATGCCAAACAAGCGACCTTATGGTACGTATCTTATTGTTCACTGGCTCACGGGTCGGTTTGATCATCACGAGATCACGGCGCAGATGATGACAGCTATACGCAGGTTATCGGTTCTCCAATGCGCGGACAGCCGTTGGAACCGATTGGCTCTCAAAAGACTGCAGTGCAATATTTGGTGTCACTGTCAATAGTATAACTCGTAAGGGAATCCACAGTTTCGATTCTCATATAATGGTACGTTAGATATCTTACATTAGTATGGAGCAGTTAAGACTGAGGCTCCTCAGCAACGTAGTGTAGATAAGCGCCAAGCAGCTTAATGCCCTCAATGTAGTTGCGCTTGTCGAGCTTCTCGTTGATAGAGTGTGCGCCGTCTGTCGAGCTACCCATGGGGAGCAAAAGAACATTCTTGCCTGTGGCCTCCTCAAATGTCAGGGTAACAGGGATGCTAATAACTATGTTAGCGGTAAAATACCAGACATTTAGATCAGAGTAACTTGCCTTCCACCTTCGCGAGTATAATCGGGCTCGACACCCCACACACGTTCGACTGCTTTGGCTGCAGCCGAGAAGTTCCAGTGTTTTGGTGATGCAACCCACCACTTACCAGTATGCTGAGCATATACCTTGAGGGTGTTCTTGCTGCCAAGCTTGGCAAACTGCTCTTCGACATACTTGTACACAGCCTCGTTGGTCTTGTCAATGTCCATGTCGGGAACAGTCCGGATAGAGAACTTTCCAATAACCTTGGCAGGAATGACAGTCTTAGCTCCAGGAGCAGAGAAAGCACCCTCGACGCCATGAATAGACAGAGATGGGTATCTCCAGCGACCCATCAGAGTACGCTTCTTATCATCGAAGATGGTGGTCTTGCTACCCAAGGACTCATGAATATTGTCCATAGTGAATGAAATTCCATCATAGAGACCCTCCTCATCCGCTGTGACGGGTGCAACCTGTTCCTTAATACCGGGAATCTGGATCTCGCCGCCAGTATTGACCAGAGATCCCAGGACTCTAACGAGGTCAGTCATGGGCTCCTGGGCGGTACCACCAAAGACACCACTGTGAAGATCGGCGCCAGGGCCGGAGATCTCAACTGAGTAGTAGTTGCAACCACGAAGACCGTAAGTCAAGCATGGCTTCTCGGTACCGAGCCAGTAGTTATCAGATATGCAGACAGCCTCGGCATCAGCAAAGTACTTCTTAGCCTCTTCCTTGATGAGGTCATCGAGGCCTTCAGAACCATATTCCTCCATACCCTCGAAGCACATCAGCAGGTTGACAGGGAAGTCAACGCCAGCCTTTTGGTGAGCCTCGATAGCATTCAACCATCCTAGAACAGGACCCTTGTCATCCGTGGCTCCACGTCCAAACATACGACCCTTTTCGTCGACAGTAAGGTCAAATGGCTCAGTAGCCCACCCATCACTCTTTTCCGCAGGCTGGACGTCGTAATGTCCATAAACGAGGATAGTACGCTTGTTCTTGTCGCTTCCGTATCGTGCAAGGACAACGGGAGGCAAGTCGAGGTACTCCTTATGAGGCTGCTTCCCAAGGGGCCGAAGCTCTACAGAGGCCCCAAGAGCTTTCAACTCCTCGCCGAGCCACTCTCCCATGCGAACAACATCAGGGCGACGGGCATCCTCAGCTGAGATGGAAGGAATGGCGACAGCCTTGCGCAGGCGCTCGATGAAGTGGTCAGCCGAGCTATCGACTTGCTTGAAGAAACCATCGAGCTGGGGGGCCATCTTCTTTGCTTGGTGTGTACGAATAGAGTCTGTGAGATAGGTACGAGAAGAAAGGCAGAGTTTCTGAGGAAAAGTTTGCGGGACGGGTACTCGTAATGAGATAAAGCCCGGGCGCCTTTTGGGTGGTGCTGTTACCACTCGAGTACAGCAAACAGCTGCCCTATCGAGGCGTACGGTGCGGGGCATTACACGGGCAGACTTGCCAGGACCTGCTCGATCGAGCGGGCGATGATGGCGGGGCACTTTTGACAGGCACTCCAGTACAATGGGAATCTCCAACACACCTCAGTGGAGGGAACGGCTAGTTACGGCAACCAATGGTAAAACAGGTGCGAGATGATTAGTCAGTTAGAATGGAGGGAATTTGGGTTGAAGTTGTTGGGCGAACTTGTACTTGGTACATTACCTATAGTGGAGTTCTTCGGATTAACCTAAATGCGCTCAGTCCAGCTCCGTATCGTGATTAGTCAGGGGCTGAAGGGGGTAGGTTGCCGCTTACCATTCTCATGACCTGTTGCCGAAGAGTCTTCCTCTCCCCACTCTCTTTGTCACTCATCCACCATCGACGCTCTTCCCTCGCCATCAGTATAGCGACATACGACATCAAACGTAGTCTCTTGATTGCCTCTATCGTCTTTCTTCTATTTCCGTGGTTTCACAGTTGTCTTTGTTTTGTCTTCGCGTAACCTACGATACGCAGCCCATCGGCACGATCCGCTTGTTCTCACGCGACCGCCGACTATTCGCTCCCCCCTTTCGCTCAAGATCCTCGCATATAACGTATTACTGGTCTCCTATTCAAGGGCGTGATCTTAGGACGCCTGGCTAACATTAAGGTCGCTGGTTCATTGGTTTTGACAAACGTGGTGACTGGAAAGTGAGGTGGAGTTTCAGGGCTGTCTCTCTTCTGGCTTGTTTTGGCCAGCTGTACTCCTTATTCATTGCACTCATTTTTCTACCCTATTGCCACTATTGTTCCCTCAAAGTACAATCAAAATTGATTATTTCCATACACCTTGAGTTGAAAGAGCACGGCAGTGCGAGAAAGAAAACCAACAGAGAAGAAAACAAAGACTTTCATTGTTTGCAAACGCAAGAACAATCAAACAATCAATACTTACATAGTGCTTTGTGCGACCGGCCCCGACCTGACTTTGGGGATTTTTATTTTCTTTCGACTTGCGATATTTGAATCCCAACAAACTTTTTGTCATCACTTGTACTGTGCTTCATCTGTTCCTGTAGGAAACACCCAGCACATATCAGCCAAAATGACGTCCTCCGTCTTTTTCAAATTCAAATCTCAAAAGGAGCCTACTCGAGTCGAGTTTGATGGCACCGGTATCTCAGTATTTGAGCTGAAGCGTGAGATTATCACAAAGAGTGGCCTAGGAGATGGTACCGATTTTGACCTGCATATTTATACCGATGATAACAGCGAAGGTAAGTTAATTCAATTGACAGTAGGCGATGACATTGCTAACGACTAACTAGAATACGACGATGATACGACTATTATTCCAAGGTCAACGACAGTCATTGCCCGACGCCAACCTGCTCTCAAGCCTGGTGCAGGGCGCGCAGCTCGTTATGTGTCAGGAAAGATGCCTGTGACAGCCAAGAACGCTGGTCGCAAGGAGCAAGCGGCGAAGGCCTCCTCGTCCAAACCCAGCTCTGATGCCATCAGCCAGATGAACAATGCTATGACTGAAGAGGAGAAGATGGCTGCCATGTTTGCAGCACAAACCGAACAGTGGTCTGCTCAACAAGAGGAAATGTCTCAGTAGGTTTCAGAAGTCCATACAATGTTACACGGAAACTAACAGTTCGCCAGCCAAACACCCGTGTTCAAAGCTGGTGCGAAGAGACCAGCAAACGTCCCTGACCATGACCCCCCGAACGGGTACATCTGCTACCGATGCGGTAACAAAGGTCATTGGATTCAACTGTGCCCTACTAACGACGATCCTGAATTTGATAACCGTCCGCGTGTCAAACGAACCACAGGTATCCCACGATCATTCCTGCAAAAGGTAGACAAGTCTGTTGTCCTTGCGCAAACTGAGGGTGATGAATCCAAGCGTCCGTCAGGTATCATGGTCAATGCCGAGGGGGATTTTGTTATTGCTGAGCCTGATAAGGCTTCGTGGGAGCAGTTTCAGGCCAAGACCAAGTCTTCGTCTACGGCTAACGCACCGCTAGCTGAGAACAAGGAGATTCAGGAACAGGGCTTGGAGTGTTCGATTGACAAGAAGATGTTCATAGAGCCAATGAAGACTCCATGCTGTCAGAAGACCTTTTGTAATGATTGCATAACTAATGCTCTCATCGAAAGCGACTTCGTCTGCCCTGCTTGCCAGTCAGAAGGCGTATTGATTGATGACCTTCAGCCAGATGAAGAAGCTTCTAAGAAGATTCAAGAGTACTTGAAGGACAAGGAAACGGTCAAGACTCCCCCGCCCCTGTCGCCCAAGACGTTGACAGATGCCAAGTCAGATGGCGAGAAGCAGGAGAAGTCAACAGAAGAGACTATCCACAATATGGAACAAACGCCTGAGAATGAATCAAGTGACAAGACTAAGGACTTGCCCGTCAACGAAAAGCTAAAGTCGCCGGTGTCTCAGACTGCAACTGTCAAATCACCTCCCGCGTTTCCTAAGAGCCTTGTATCCACTTCTCAAGATACGAACAAACAACTAGATAATCTCAAATCAGGAGATAACAACTCCAAGAAACGGCCAGCAGATGACATTCTTGACAACCCAAGGATTCCTAAGGGTCCTAAGGCCATGCAGAACCAGCAGAACCAGCAGAACCAACAGAATATGGGAAACGGCATGGGCATGAATGGGATGGGCATGAACATGGGTATGAATAATATGATGTTCAACGGAATGCCCATGATGCCCAATATGATGGGCATGCCCAATATGATGGGCATGCCCAATATGGGGAATATGAATATGGGTATGCCAAATATGGCCTTGATGGGTATGCCAAACATGATGGGAATGCCCGGGTTCCCGGGCATGAATGGCGGATTCGGTGGCATGCCTGGCTGGGACATGGGCATGAACGGAATGAGCGGCATGGGCGGCATGAGTGGCATGGCTAACATGAATGGAGGAATGAACGGCTTTCAGAACGGTAACTTTGGACAGGGTGCTGGCGCGGACGAAGACGCCTATTTTCGTAAGCCTGTTAACCCTCATCGCCACCAGAACAAACAGCGAAGAGTGCGACCAAGCGACTACCGAGAGCTCTGAACATCGATTCGACTATCATTCCTTCTTCTAGCGATTGCTTCTCCTTTGTTTGTCTCATTTATCACAATACTGGTCGCCACCAAAGCTGCATCGTACAGGTTTGGCCACATACTTTTTTAGGCTGTCGTACTTTGGATTGGGGCTCTAGGCTCATCATGATTTGCTTGATTTTTCTGCATACTTACCGTCAGGCTGAACTGACCGGCGTTGGGGTATGGCCTCCGAGGATTCTTTATGACAGGTTTTTCATGTCTACGTACGGCCAAGGATTGGGGAAACGGTGCATTACTTATCAAGACCTTGAATCAAGTCGAGGTCAAACAATGAATACAAACAAATGACGATACTTAAGAATCGTTGGGTACTGCCTTTTTGTGACTGAATGTATTTGCATCTCAGTTCTAGCGTGTATTATCGTAAACCATCAATCAATTATTTCACAACTCCGCGCCATCTGTGCTCTTTTATATGTGACACTATCTAATATCCGTTCTCTCGTATTCCATACCACGTTCTATGTGTCGCTCTTAATACCAGCCTTACTCAGGAGGAACATAGGGCGTAACAAGCATTTCGCTAAACTTCTCAAGCTTCTCCTTTCCTCGTACCTCCTCAACAAGGAGAGGCATCTTGACGACATTGAAGTCCTCGGCATATAGTTCTTCATACTGGTCAAGATACTTGCGCTGCATCTTGCGACGGGCGTTGCACTGATCGCAATCGCTAGCCTTCTTGGGGAAGAGCAGCTGGTTGACAACGATGGAGTGGGTATCGATACCATAACCAGCAAGCTCCTGAATCATACGCTCCGTTTCGTAGAGGCTCAGAAACTCTGCAATGCACACACAAACAAATGTGGTGAGTTCGGCGTCCTGGAATTGAGTATTGACCTCGCCGATGGTCTCTCGCAAGGATTCAAGTTTCTGAATCATATCATTGAGGTTCTGACCGTTGGGTAGCTGGCCTCCAGAGCCAAGGAAGCCGTTAAGGAGAGGACCATACTGTGACGACAGCTGAGAAACCTTTGCGAGAGCCTTCTCGAGAACGGTGGGGAACTGGAGGAAGCGCAGGGTGTGGCCTGTCGGGGCTGTGTCGAAGACGATGGTCTCGTATGAGAGGGACTTGACTTGCTTGAGGACTTCGGCAAAGGACATAGCCTCGTCGATACCAGGGATCTAGGGATGTTAGCTCGGCAACGGGACAAACATTCCGCTTCAACCTACTGCGAATGCCAGATCCTGCATCATGCCTCCCAGAGGGCCACCAGCCCCAGCATTGACATCATCGGCCTCGCCCTGGCCTGCTAACATATCCTGAATGCTACCATTCGGGTCGATCTCCATCGCACTCAGGTTGTCAAACCCATTAACGAGGCGGGCCTCTTTACCAAACTTCTGAGAGAAAGCATCTGAAAGGTTGTGGGCGGGATCGGTCGAGATGAGAAGAACAGAGCGTCGGACCTTGGCAAGCTGAATCGCGAGGGAGCAGGAAGTCGTGGTCTTGCCGACACCACCTTTTCCACCGACAAAGATCCAACGGAGGCTTCGCTGGTCCAGGAGAGATTGCAGAGAGGGCTCAAGGGCATCCTCGGCGGAGATTACTGCGGTGGACATTTTGGGCGAACTATGTGATGAGGCTGCAGAGTACAATTTTTTAAGTTGGGGTTGAGGAAACAAGCAATAAGAGGCCGTTTACCTACCTTAGCTGCTGGTGGTAGGCTAGAGTATAGAGGTAAATTGTCCAGGACAGAATCAGGATTTGTGTCCTGTATGTTCTAGAAGGTCTTGGATGGCGGAGTTGTCAATGGTTGTGATTGACCATCGTGTTGGAGGGGTAGTAGCAGACATAATCACCAGTCAGCGATATTGTTTTAGGCAGTTAGTCATGACTCCTTTATTCTGTCAGCATGCGCCACATGACTCCCTCCCCAAACTCGCCGCATCGTGTGCAGGGTAGGCAATGGCAAGGTAAGGTGGGTAGCATCTGTAGAAAGTTGCTTGAATGAGCCGTTAGGATATGATACTATGTTTGTTGTATAGCACCTGACTGGGGCCGTCTCGCTGCTAACAAGAGCTGAAGTTCTATTACCCGCGACTTGACTAATTGCTCGATGAAGTTCCCTCCCAGGGGCCGGCTCCGTCCATGCGATAGGACTTCAAGTACCGGCGAACGGCGTCAAGCGTGCGGAGCCACGCGCTGGGGCTCGTTCTTGAGTCTAATCCTTTTGTAATTTACCAGAATATCAGTACTATCAGTTATAGAGCGCTCCTGCGAATCGCTTATCTACAGAGCCATGGCTCAAACCTTATAACTGGGCCTTGATTACAGACCTAGGTACCTCGTACATTGGGTACCTACAGGTAGATAGGGAGGTAAGGTACTCAAGCACCAGCGGCAGTGGTCAGGTAGTCCTTCAGCTGAAGTTGCTGATTCTCTGCAGCAGGTACTTTAGGCTGTGCAGCCGCAACAACTCTGACTGCCTCGCCTCACTCCCGTCACCTTTTTACTTCGATTCCCCCCACCTTTTCCTTCACAATTCTGGCCTCGGCCTCTCTTACTTTATAACCGCGCAACCCAATAAGTTCCAGAGGTGTTGACTTAATTCCGATATTCTCATCCTGCCTCACTGAGCTGCCTCTATCCAAAGCTCTTGCTGTCAGCTTGCACCCACCCCAACCTTGACGTCAACCTCACCGAATAACTGACCAAACCTTGTTACCCACACCACGGTCCATAACGTTGCACACCAAATTCAACCACCACGATGGCTTCTCCCACCAAAGACCCTATCACGTGTCACGTCCTTGATACGCAGGCTGGCCGCCCTGCTCGTGGCATCCGTGTCCGTCTCGAAGGCCCCATCCCGCCGTCGACCAACCCTCACTCTGCTGCTCAACCTCGACCAAACACCTTCGAATCCATGACCGACGACGATGGCCGCGTTACAGCCTGGTTACCATATCTTTCTGAGGATGCTGCTGGAGAGCCTCCTGTTCAGACTCTCGTCGAGGTGCTTGAGGATCGCAAGGGACAGGGGTCGTCGCGATGGACACTGCGCTTTGACACGGGAGCTTACTTTGGGGAAGAAAATACCTTCTTCCCCGAAGTGACAGTAACATTTCGTGTCGAAGAGGGACAGACATATCATGTTCCCCTGCTGTTGAGTCCCTATAGTTATACTTCCTACCGTGGAAGCTAAATGGGTGGTAGCAGTCTCCGAACTACATGGAGCGAAATGACCTTGAATCAGAGGCTGAATCTCATAAGCAACCGATGCCAAAGCGATACTTTTCTAGAACCCTGTTCATGAAATACCACTTGCATGATATGACGAGAGCACAGAGACGATGACAATGTTACGATCATAGCGATAATGCTACTTATTAATTCTTAAAAGAGTGTCTGTGTCGGCTATTTCCTTCCAAGCCAAGCCAACTGGCTATATGAGTGACATTGCTGTCTCTGCCCTACCAGAGGGGCTTTAATATTCAAGTGTTTGCCCTATTTGCAAGGCGATACTTTCCCTTGCTGATCAAGAAACCGTGATCCGGGTAAACGCCACGCTGTCCACAAAAGAAAGAAAAGAAAGTGGTTTTTCAGAAGAAAAGCATCTCGGTGATGCGGTCGTCACAGGTCATCAAGTTCGGCCGTATACGTCGTTGGGAAAATCATGAGTATTCCGATCTGGGCGAGGTGTTGTGCCGTTTGTTCGGAAGATTCTAGATGGGACACCTCTAGCTCCTCCGAAACTTGCTCATAAATCCTTTCTTAGAGCGATGGGTTGGTACGTCAGGCGAAGTCGGTGGTGTGTCCTCTTCCCCTCTCCTCGTGGTCCTAGACGCGAGACTATCGGTCTCGTCCTTAGAGAGTCGGATGCTTGATGTAGATGGGCGGAAGCTGTTCATAGATGGACTGCCGGCTCTGATACTCTCGCTTTCTCCAACATCAGATTGAACCAGGGAGAATACACTGTAGAGAGCTTCCGAAGTGGGAGTAATGCGCCCATGGTTGAGAGTGCGTCGCTTCTTCCTTAGGAAAGATCGCCGAGTTCGCATAAGTGCCTGCTCAGGATCGATATCTTCTTGAGTGAGACAAGCGTTGGGTGAAAGATCGGCATCTGGATGTGGGAGTGTGGTGTTTCGGACTATAAAATGGTTAGAAAACAGATGTTACCTTGCAGTAGTGAAGTATCAACTAATTAAAAACTAACCATTGTTAAAGGGCTCCGGGAATCCTGTGTCTCTTGGTTGTCTCGAATCCCTTCGAGGCTTGGCGGCACTTGTAGTAGTGATAGTATCCACCATTGTTTCGGTAGATTTGGTGTGTGTAGAATGAGAAGTCATTTGATGGTCGGCTGATGGTTGAGGATGTGTTTATGGTAAAGAAGAATTAAAAGTAAAGAGAAGAAAAAAATTGCGACTTTGCTCAGTCCCTGACTACATCGACTCTTGACTGTGGCTGTATTACCACAGAGAGAGAGAGAGAGAGAGAGAGAGAGAGAGAGAGAGAGAGAGAGAGAGCGTGGGTGTAAGCGGGCGCGATACCGTTTTCGTGTTCCCGCCAGAGCAAAGCCTCAGCGGTTGCACGTAACCTTGAGCTTTTCAGAGAAAAAGCACTTAGGAGGAGAGTGCAAAGAATGGAGGATAACGAGGCAGTTACGTTGGTCTGTCACTGAAGAAAAAGGAGATTTCACTTTCGCTTCAGTGAAGAGAAGAGAAGGCCGGAAGAATTTTGGTCAAATTAACAGCGGCAGGGGACGAGTTTGGAGTAGTACAGACAGCGCTGTAAGTCTGTAAGTGCTGGGCTGAAGTTGCTGGGGTAGGGGATTTGGGTAAAAGGAGCGATAGTGAGCGATGGGCGATGGGGTCAGGCAGGGTTATATTCCATCCACAGGATGATGAGCTGCATGGAGCGATTACGATTAGCTTCCTCCTCTTGGTCACTGCTTGGCCTACAGCCTCCTCAAGCGCTGAGTTTGATCGGATCTTCGGCGCGTCCAATGTCGAGCTTAATCGTGAGGCTTGGCTCTCGCTATTCGGCACCTCAGCCAAGAGAGACTGTGAACAACCAAGCCCAGCAGCCAAGAAAGTAGCAGTGGTGAAGTGGCCCTTTGCCTGCGCCCCAGAGAGAGAGTAAGTCCCCAAAGATAGAAAGGACAGGGGTGAGAAGAAGGGCAGAGTGCGTAATTGACAAGGGATGGAGTGGTTCCAGAGGCAGGTAAAACTCCGAAAGATATGACAGACAAGTTCTGTGAACAAAGAGAGGCAAAAGTGAATAAATAACTCACCTTGTCTTGTCTTGCACTGTCTTGTGTCTCTGATCACCACCAAAGACGGATTTGATGAGCACCGCCTACCTAGGTAGGTAGTCAAACAATGAAACGATGGAGCTGAGGATCTGCACAATGGGAATTTGCTTGTCGAACCGTCTCCGTTGTATCGCAATTTACCCCCGACAACATAAAAGCCGGAGACCCTTTCAGTGGTCTTAGTGGCCTGGGGTACAGGCAATCTGTGTGCGTCAAGTGGTGTTGTAGCGTTGCTTCTGCTTGAGGCTCGGCCCAGGCGCTTCGTTAGCGGGCTTTGTATCTGAGAATGGTGGGGTTGTCGTTCGTCAGCCGAGAATTGGCTGCTCTCGCTTGGCGAGAATGATTTGTTGGGCAAAAAGGGCGACCGTGACAGTACATAAGAAGTCACCGACGGGACGGGCGATAGCGACCAAGACTTGGGTACCTACTTGGTAGACGTTGGGCCAGCGGCTAAGGTAGGTAGGCAAGTTCTGCTTATCCTGCGCCTTTAGAGACAAGACACAATGGCGGTCAGATTCTAAAGGAATCGAGTGCCGCTCTGTATCTGGCTGGGTTATTCTGTTTCATTTATAAACTATGAATTGCCAGTTGCGCTGCTCCTTGTCAGCGTCACGAGATACTAGTCTTTCTGATTTGCCCACCTATGATGTGCCCAACTGTCTCTGATACTCTATCGTTATTCATCAGTTCACTCACTGTTCCGTGCCGACCAAGCGGTTTTCCCTTTCCCCCCTCTCTGTTCTTCCCCAACAGCCTAGGATGCCCAGTAGTATCATGAACAGGACCCCAGTACACATGACGACAAAACGGACCGTGCAGCTGGACTTTGGCCAGTGTCTCGCAGGCCATAGTGTTGTTAGTGTTAGCGTTAGTGGCTCGCCAAGCAGCTCTGCTGTAGGCAAGGACCGCTCCTCGTTGAGTGTCAAAGGAGTATGGGTTTCCATTGTTCAGGGTTTGGTTGGTAGATTCGTAAGAGACGGCAAGATGGCATTCGATTTCGATGGCGGGGTCACCGATAGTGAACTCACTGGTAACGATATCTCTCTTCTGGGCGCAGCATTCACCTCAAGTCTTGTTGCAATGCATCATCAACAAACACTGACTACTCAGTACTTTATCTGTTGTCGCTATTCCCGGTGCTGGGCTCTGTAATTTCAACATCTAACCCCTCGGCCCCTAAATACCTACTAACCTAATCAATTAGGTTGAGGTTCCTGTACCCCGCTCATTCCCGCTAATGGATTGGATATACGGTACATCATATCAAATAAAACGCTTTACAGGGCGGGAATGGAGAATTGGCTCCCTCCCAATTTTATCTCAGTCCTTCATCCCGGCCCCTGATTTAGGCCTTAGGGGAACTTACAACAAGATATCTACTAACAACACTATTGATCGTGTTGGTAGGGTAAAGATCGGGGTAGCGCGCGAGGGTCAAGTACCTCCAGGTAGGTACTAAGGTATAGGTAAGTACTTAGGTACCTAGGCTACCAGTTAGATTAGTACCTACTACCTTAGTACCTTAGGTAGGTAAGGTACCTTGAGCCTGACAAGAAATCCGCTGACCACCTATCGAATCGGCGCCCTACCTACTACTACTACCTAGGTATTCCAGAAGGTCAGCAAATACGTACTGGCTGGCTTTTGCAATCCTTGGTCCTGAGTGAAGCATGATTTGTCATCAACGCCTTGACAAATAGTATGGCTTCAACCTCAGAACTCTCCCTGTCCGGCATAGCCTTCTATTGAGGAAATCGAGGCTCTGCGTGGATAAAGGACGCCACACCAGAGCTGGATTTTGATAGGACAGTCCGTATCCTTGGCATCCATGACAGACCTCCGACTATCGAGTTGCGTTGCACCTCGTAAACGGGATACGAAACTGCCCAGCCCGTTTACCATTTGCTTACAAGCGCTTGAGCAGCAGGTTTCGTCCCGATCTACAGACTACCTCCGAGACCCTTCAGCACATGCGGTTGCAACTTATATGTGCCAAGTAGCCCTGAGTGTATGTGATCACCCAGTCTTGTTTATGTACCGAAAACCTTTGGACTTTTAAGTCTGCGGTCATCGGCAATTCCGCGTCTAGTCGATCTTGTGTGGAGAAATTGCTCCAGCGGCTATGACGATACTGCTTGGTCTCCCGCGCTGATTACGCCCTACCACCTCTCAAACTATCCATGCCGATGAAGTTTTGTTCGGCATTGGGTGCCGATGACTCCGTAGACTGGCAAGACTTGCAGATGAGCAGATGAGGCACATGAGGAAGCTGATCGGAAAATAATGGCATGATCCCCAAATTGTCTCACATCTGCTATGAATACAAGTCACGTACGTGTTGGTTGCAACGTTGATGGTTGTTTTGCCAAGCTTTGATGGAAGCATCATGAAATGTTGGAAAAATCTATTTGGTATCGATACCTAACTTATTCTCTTACTTCCCTAGAATGATAAAAGACAAATCCATTATGCTACGCCATAAGAGTCCATGGACCTCAGAGTGTTCAGATTAAAAGCAGGAACAATGATCCTAGTTACCTCTCCGGCCACCAGTGCTCATGAGTGTGATTTTCTGTTTCTTCTTCTTCTTACCCCCAGCACTACTACCAATTCCTCCTACTCCGGCCGCAGTATTTGGACTAACACTACTCTCCGCGGCTTCAATAGCCTGTATCTGCGTTGCCAGGTCGGTCGTATCAAACAAATCCTCATCTTTGAGCCACCCGTCATTGGCGTTCAAGGGCTGTACAGATGTCATCTCGGGCGACCCATTAATTGCCCTTGTGCCCCAAACTGTCCTTTGTGTCGAGGGGCTAGTCGACATTTCAGCTAATGTCTCAAATCCTGGTCGGGGATCCGGGGGCGTGGTGCCTGAATGCCCGCTCAGTGGTTGGAAATCCTCCATGTCCATTCGAGGCGCCCTATCCTCCTCTAACGGCTCAGGAAGTCTCTGATATCCAGTAGTCTTACGCAAATTCGCGGCTTCAAGCCGCTCTGCTTGTAGACGCTCCCGTTCTTCCTGTGTCTCTTTGTCACGGTTACGTCTCCGTCTCCGCTCAATGTCGCCTGCGAACGATTCCAGTGTCTCTTCTGGTACGATGTCGGTCCAATCACACTCCAAAAAATTCACGACACATCCACGGGGAAGATGGCCGAGATACTTTGCTCTTCGCCGCATTGTATCATCAACCACATGGCCAGTGGATATATGCTCGACGCGGGGGAGTAGTGTAGAAGGAAACGAGGAAAAAGAGCCATACTTGGTCTTCAGGATGCGGATATCCAATGGTGAGAGATATAGGTGAGGTGGAGAGCTGTAAAAATAGAAGTCGGCATCCGAAGAGGGTTGTGCCGATGTTGCTGGGCTTGCAGCAACCTGAAGATCAGCCAGCTTCTCTTTCGCGACTGTGATAGCCCGAATCGCCTTTTGAGACCATTCACCAGTCTGTCCGAAAAGGGTCTCGTCCTCCTTAGCTTGCTGCCCCAGCGAAGCGATCTCCTCGTCAAACTGGGCTGTCATATAATCAGCTGTACCTTTCATCATGCGAGCGTAGTCTAAAACATTGGCAGCAAAGTGCCAAGGAATGTCATCCTGTGAGTACAGCGCCTCGGCACCACTCTCTCGTGGAAGGGCCATCGTCGATTTTGCATTCCGTGCCATTAACCGTAGTACGACGTCGTCACCAATCCGGGGAAAAGGACTTTCTTGTCCAGCATAAAATCTTACAGGCCGAACATCTTGCATATAGATAGAATCTTCGCAAATGGGGCATTTTTTCCACCTGGGTCCGCGACCCTTCGTTTCATCTTCACTCGAAATTGAGTTCATAAACCGAATGAGGCAGGGTAGACAAAAGATGTGACCGCATTTTGCCATGCGAGGCGCCACAGGCTCTGAAAGACAAATGGGGCATGATGAACCCTGCGACTCGCTTGAAGCAATGATTTGCATGACAAGAGACCAATCTAGATGTGTGTCGGCATCTGTGGCTTGCTTATTGTATGTGCCTTCTGGTGAGAGGATGAATCGATAGTTGGCATGAACGTATCGAGCCTTGTCGCTTGCATGATAACCGGAGCCTGGTCCCCACGTTGGAATTCTGCGATAAGATCTCGAATGTGCATGATCCTGTACCGGGCGTGGTATTGAGTAGTTGAGTAGATGGGTAATTGAAGTTTGGCCCCGCCTGCTGTTGGGGTTTCTGAAGGCCCTTAGTTCGGCCATGGTATCTTCGTCATCTGGGCCAGTATTTGATCTGTCGCCGAGCCCAGGTCGCCGCTGACTCCGGTGTTGTTTACGGGCGCCCTGCGACTTGCGAGGCATTGATTGCGGGTTCGAGGAGCCGGCCTGTGATGGGCGACGAGACGATTCGAAGCTCGAGGATGTCGGGGCTGCTTGAATGGTTGTGGAACCAGACGGTGCAGGGACAGTTTTTCCCACGCTCGAGCCAGAGGAGCTCATTTTCGTAACGAAGCTTTCTGGGCAACTATGACCGTGGTCGGCGAGACAAAGGATTGGTCAATCGTGCGATGGACTGTGCTCTGTCCCCAGTGGTTTGGGATGACATAAAAGTTGGACAAGTGTGCCGTCAACGGGTTGTGATTCCGAGCAATGAGGTATTGATGGAGAGATATAGGATCAACCCAAGGTGGTGTTACGAAGGTAATTGAGATGGAAAGAGTCAAATGAGGTTCACGAAGGGGTCCAGCTGGGACGGACCCCGTTGATGGATGGAGGATCGAGGTGGATCGATGCGAGTCACTGGCGGGGCAAATCGTGACGGAGTTGACGGCTGGGCTGGGCGGCGCTGGGGAATGGTGTTACCGGCTTCTGTTGGTAGCTGACATAACGAGCACGGTTAGCCATCCAATGGGCGAATGGATATCACATGACCTTCAGTGATAATGGCATGAGATGGGTAACGTGATTTTAACAGGACTGCGAATGACTGTAGGCTACAAGAGCTTCTCATAGATTCATCCAAAAACGACATCCTTCTTTTGACCTATCGGAAGCTATCATACATGAAGCCCGGTATCAATCAAAAGCATGCACATGAAAACTGACTATGAATTAGGTATATGACAGAGATCCACGCTTCCAGCGATCTCAACCACTCTCCTCTTGCTCATGGATCCAGGGGAATCATTGATAAACGAAGACACCAACCGCAAGAAAACAAAAATCCATGAGACGCGTCTGACCCCACGACGTTGCGACTTTAGCCAAGTTGCGTCATTCTCTCATCTATTTATCGGAAAGCTTGTGCTTGATCTTGCTGAAGATTGAGCTGAGTCGGTTGTGCTTCTTCTTCTTTTCACCACTGGCTGTCGAGCTGCTGCCGTTGGCTGGTGTGGCGGCCTTGGTCTCGGTAGCCTTGGCGCCATTTCCAGTTGCTGTAGTGCCGTTACCGGTTGCTGAGCTGCCGTTACCAACGGCCGGGGTTTCTGTCTTAGCCTCGTTCTTGGGCTCCTCGGGCTTAGTCACAGGCTCAGCATCAGGCTTGGCTTCCACAGCCTTTGTCTCAAGAGGAGCAGCAACAGGGGCAGCAACAGCGGGCTCAGTCTCCTGAGGCTTATCCTCGTCGACAGTAGGAACAGGCTCGGCCTCTTTGAGAAGCTGAGCTTCGACCTCCTTTTTGTTCTCAACAGCTTCTGTGCTAGCAGCAGCCTCAGGGTGCTCGCCAGCCTCCACGATGGACTCTTTGACTTCCGTGGGGACTTCAGGAGCAACCTTGGGGGTCTCATCGATAGTCGCAGCAGGCTTAACCTCCTTGAGAAGCTCAGCTTCAACAAGCTTCTTTTCCTCAACGGCTTCAGTGTTGGCAGCAGCTTCGGGACTCCTGCTAGCCTCCACAATGGAGTCCTTCACCTCGGGAGGTACCTCAGGGGAGACCTGCTTTGGTTCCTCTTTAGGTTGCTCAACAACAGAATCATAAATGCCAGTGACAGGCTTGACCTCCTCGAGAAGCTCATTCTCCACCTCCTTCTTATCCTCAACAGCGGCAGTATTAGCAGCTGCTTCGGGTGACTTGCCGGCCGCGACAAGGGATTCCTTGACTTCGACGGGGACCTCAGGAGACACGTCCTGTCGAATCTGCTCCTCGTTCTTGGCGGCCAGGGTCTCTTGGGCTGCAACAGGAAGCTGCTCTTTAACAGAATCGGGTAAGTTTTTGTTGGCAGTATCGGCAATAGCGCCAGCAGCGCTGTTAAGCGCAGGGCCGGCCTTCTCCTCCACTGTCTCCTTGGCAGCAAGACCAGCAGCAATCACGGCACCACCGGCAGTGGCAGCCAGAGCGGCGAGGCCAGTGTCCGTCGTGTTCTCAGACTTCTCGATACCAACACCAGCGGTTCCTACTGAGGTAGCGGGTGCCTCGGGCACAGTTCCTTTGAGCTCTTCCTCAACCATGGTCTTTTCCTTGACCTCCGTAGGGTCGGTGCTCGCCTCAGTAACAGCGCCAGCCTTCTCCTGGCTCTCTCTTACAACCTCGGGGACGAAAGCACCGTTGGATTCGAGAGGAACCTCGGCGGCAAGGCCGGCAGTAGTAGCTGTGGGAGCAGCCGAGTTGATAACAACATCCTGTGCGCCGATAATGGGCAGGCTGGATTCGGGAATAGTAGTAGAAGATATGGGGGGTAGCTCGGTCTCAATGCCAGGGAGAGCGTCGCTCTTCTCGTACGATTCCTTGTCGAGCTTGACGTATTTGTCGGTGCTTTGAGCGGTGATGGATTCAGGGATCTTCTCGCCAGGCTCTAGCTTGATAGGGTTTCCGGCGCCCTCAGAAGCGGGCAGGGGGTTGATGCCAATGGTCTTGTCGAGCTCGTTGGCGGGTGTAGCGGGGAAGCCACCGGGAATGTCAGAGGGGGTCTCGACGGGCAGCTTCTCGTCTTGGGTAGGCTTCTCGGAAGTCAATATATTGCCATCAGTAGCAACATGCTCGCTAGTTACCTCATCACCCAGAGTCTTCTGCTCTGTGGGTTTGTTCTCAATAGGTTGTTCGGCAGCCATCGCAGCGGTTGTAGACGAAGGAGTCACAGTGTTGAGTATAGCGGCGCCAGGGGTTTCGGTGTGAAGTTGATCGGGAGTAATGAAGTTGTTGACGTTGCCCTCGAGATCAGGCTCGTTAGGAGCTGATTGATTGATGATCCACTTACCGTCGACGATGAACTAGATAGAATGCTGGTGAGCGACGGACTTTGCAGTGTTTGCGACAAATGTGTAGGAGTGTAGGAACAGCAATTGGGTTCAAAAGAGGGGATAAAGTGAGTTTAATGAGCTGGTGCGATGACGAAGGGGAGGACGGAGCTGAGAGCAAGAGCGGGTCGGCAACGCAGGCACACTAGCGCGCAAGCAAATCAAGCGCTGACTTCGCCTTGGCAGTACGAGGGAACTTTGTCCCTGCGCGACGTAACATCGTCGCCTGACGCCACAGAATTCTACTAGTATGGCCAGGCAGAGACTTGACTTGGGCTGCGTGTAGCGGACTTTCCACCGCTCTCCGCTCACTAACTCCATTCCAGAACTGTCGCGATCGTGGTCGCCTTGCGTCATACTAAACGGCAGGGGTTTTTGGTTGGGGACTGGTGCGAGATGTTAATGGGTCGCAGAGAACCCATGACATGACAGGCAGGGAAATGAACCAGGGGTTCAGACCCCCAATCCTGGCGGCGAAGCAAACTTGCAAGAAAAAGAAAGGCGTGGGTAGGGGGCTGGTATTACGGCAGCCACCGCTCTTGCACCTCCAAGCTCTTTAGGCTTAAAAAGCCTGTAGATTGCGATAGCGATGGGCGCAAGAGCACGGATTCCTGGGCGGCTCGGTCATAACACCTATTCGTCCATCTTGTTCGAGCAATACGGAGAAGCAAACGCGCAGGATAGGCTGTTGATGCCAATGGTCCTCCCCGCCATCTGTATATGACTCAAGGACTGCGAATGTTTGTCTTCAATGCTGGCGAAGAGGGCAGAATTCGTGTTGTACCAAACCAGCGCCAAATGCAAATTGAGTGTCGAAAAGGAGAGATGCTGTAGGGATTGCGGGTCGAGGCTCGCTGACGCTGACGCACCTTGTAGTAAATCTTGCCCTCGGGCTCCTTCAGGTCGACTGTCTTGGAGAAAACATTGCCCTCCTTCTCGAGCTGAACGCTCTTGGTCCAGTTGTCGAATGTACCCGTCACGTAGACCACGTCGGCGGGATGCTCCCTATAGAAAATTTGGAGTCAGTGTCGGATGTCTCAGACATGGATAAAGCTGTCGCGGTCTGTAGCTAGTCTGCAATATGAAGCAGTCTCAAGAGGCGCATGCAAGGGACAAGGTGAACTCTTGAAACAGAGCTCGATTGACTTGTCTCGTGCTGAGGCAGGTAAAGAGCGACTTGGAACATTGTCAAAGCTACCACGAAGAATTCGTCGAGCAGCGCATCGCAGCGCAACATAGCAAATCAACGTATCAAATTGCAACTTACCACTTGAAAGTGAAGCTGCCCATGACTGGAACCTGTGTTATGATTGGTGGTGGAATCTGCGCAAGGGGATCGAGAGAATGTAGCAGTGAGTTAATAACTTTAATGCGTATAGAAGTAAAGTGAGATTTTGTGTTGTTTGTGGGAGAGATGTTGGGTTGGGAAAAGAGCCAGGTCCAAGTCGTTGATGGGACGGGCAGAGACCAAGACAAGTCCGGTTTGGCGTTGGTCGAGGCTGGGGGGGGATGGAGCGAAATTAAAGATTGTTGGCGGCTACGGGGGAGTACCAGCGACACGAGCAAAAGGTACAGACGGTACAAATCGAGAGCGCTGAGACCGCTTCGACCGGACCGATCGATGCAGGGGTTGGTTGTAAGCGGTTTGAGAGGATGGCTTCGCCGGATGCAGAACAAGGCAAATATTGCAATGATACGCAGAGTAGATACGGTGAGAAGGTTGGTTTTATGGTGAGGAAGATAAGAGAAGCTCATAGAAGGAGTCTGCGAAAGCGGAAAATATAGGTAATGAGGACGAGGACGAGGATGAGGATTGATGAAAGGAGCAAAAGACGAGCACGTGGGGGTTTGATTTGGGTTTTGTCCAGCAAAATCGATGGTGATGTGCAACAAGAGAAGGAGGAGTTGCAACAGAGTCAGCAGTAGATAGAACAGAGGCAGCGGCAAGAAGAGATGAGTCGCAGCCCGAGTGGGAAAAGTTAAGACGATTGAGGTTGTTATCAGGTATCGAAGGGGGAAAAAAGCTTGTGATTCCCTGGGTATGAGCGCGTCTCAATGGATCAGCCAAGCTCAGTGCCTAGGTACGGATACTGCTCCTGTAGGTATGTACAACGCATATGGATCTGAAGTGACAAACGGTAAGGCTGTTCTCGTCACCTTGCCTCCAGTTTTGGTGTAGCTGACGAGGAAACATCCTTGTCACTGGCATTTCGTGCCGTTGTTGACAGTATCGTCTCACGTTTTCCATTTCAACTGAATATGTTTTGGATCTTGACTCTGATGCTGACTTTCAAGATAGCCAAATGCGTAGTGTAGTGTCCAGGTAGTCTAAGTACCTTAACCTTACCTTACCTACTAACCTACTATGTATACCTACCTACCTACCTATTCGGAATGATCCTTGACAAGTACTCAACCTGCAGTCTTGCAGCTGCACAGTGGGCATGCAGCTGCGGTTCGAGAGCTGTGGGGACTTCTCTGACGACATGTAAACTGTGTAATGGCGTTTGTTGGCGGTCGGGTTGGCTAGTGGGTTTCTTCACTTCTGCAACGAACCGCATCCGGGACATCAAGCAGCATGCTGCACATCAACACGGTGATAACTGGCTGGCGATGGTTGAATATTCTCTAATTACCATGCATCGCATTCTCTTCAAACCCGTGAAACTGCCCTCTCAGATGTAGCGCAATTTGAAAAGTTGCACGTACTGTACGCTTCGTTGTCACCGGAAGCTATTGGATGCAATGCTGGGGTAGCTTAGCAAGGTCGCATTGCCACATTGCCACGAGTGCCTGGCCTAGACCTCGTCGTGAACAACGATGGGGCTTTCCAACGTTAGGCTGGATGTGAATTCCTCATGAAGAGGTTGGTGAAGCAATCGCATTGATAATCCTTCGAGTTCAATGGTTCGCCGTAGTGATAAACCTCCAGCATGATATGTCTTTCTTGTTCGCCTGGAAGAATTTTCCCTTTTTATGGCCTCTCATACGATGGCCACCGCAACCTCCTGCATTAGTTGAATGACTCTTCATGACAAACAGACCCATATCATGACAACTCAATCCTGCATCGTGAAGCTGGCGTCGATCCGATCAAACACACAACACCAAAGGCGGTGTGCGCGGAAGGAATAATCGGTGCCCAGCGAACCAAACCAGGATCATTCGTCTCTGCATAGGTAGGTAGGTACATATGGAGTCGTAGATCAGAACAGCGGTCAATGGAGAGAGCCCACTGGGTTTTTTTCTTCGAAGAACACCTGAGGATGGGTATGATGACAGGTGAATATCGTACTCTGTGAGCATCATACCCCATCCCAATGGCCAAGCAGGAACAGACAAGCCTTGACGCCTGCCTGCCCGATAGTTAGGTTGGTATTGCTTTTTACCTTAGTACCTACCTCTTAGGTACTTCTGTTTATTTTTGAGATGAATACTTCCCTGCCCCTCCTACATGCAGAAGGCCAAATGTAAATGGGTGTTCATCAAGTACAGGCACGAGACCCTTCCATTCAGCTATCCCTTTATTTACTAGTATTATTTGGCTACAGAAGAAGATCACAAAAGCGTCCACATCAAGTAGGTAGGCACCGAGAGTTTGCAGTCAAGTCATTCTAACATTGAGCGTGGAATATATCTATTCAGCCATGCCTACCCTACAGCTCCTCTCTTGATGCAGACTTTGCCTGGCCCTGTTCCTGACCACTCCTGACTTCCTTCGTCTTCAGTGCCTGGACTTTGATGTCGAGTTTCGTCTTATGGTTCTGGGATTCAGTATGCATGACCCAACCAACAACCCCGCCATCTGAAGGTTTGGGGTTATACTTGCTCAGGTCGACAAGTTGATCTGTTATTTCAATGTAAGCAACTGTTTCAATTAATTGGCTGAATCCGGTGGCTTACCCTCGCATTTACTCATCTCTGCCGTCCACAGAGGAAGGATCCCGTACAAGGCGCCAGGTGCGAATATGGCAACTTTGTCCTTGTCATTATCGCGATTGATCTTGTCAGCTTCAGGGAACTGAACAACTCTCTCGATCTCATCCTCGTCGTTCCTTGGCTTCTCGAGAACGGCAAAGAGGGCCTTCCCCTTCCCATCAGTCCGTTCCTGTTGTTCAATCCATCTGCGAACCAGGAGAGGCATTTGATCGTAATTCATTAGAAGCAGACTTCGGCCATTAAGGTGAGGATCGAGACCCAGCCACCCTCCAGGGTATTCTTTATCAGCGAAGACCGCCTTCAGGCCCTTCGACCATGGCTTCAACCCCTTGGGGGGAGGTTCCATCAAGTCCTTGAGTGTGTACTCGAGAGCTTCAAACTGAGCCTTGGCCTCGCAGGTAGGTTGGAACGAGGCCATGGCATCGAGAGCAAAGGGGTCCTTCCAGTCGAAGCCCTGCACAAGCTCAACAGGCGGCGGCGGTGCCATACCGATTGCATGAGCGAGTCCAGCCAGCACAGCCGACGTGATCACAAACCCAGCGGAAGTGGTCTTCATTATGGCAATGCGATGCGCTATTGACGGCAACTATTCAACGTAATTGGGAACCACCATAGGCAGAATTATGAAACTGGACTTGAATATCCAGAATCTGTCTTCTTCCATGATATTTATGCTTAAGGATCATCTTACGTTGGTTTCCAATGTTTCGTTGTCCTTTTCGGAGTCTTGGTCGCCGAGTTTCCTTTTCAGGTTTATATCTCGGCCGATGTCAACGGGGAACAGTGAGTATTGTGTATTTGGACGAGCTACCTTAGGCTAAAGTATCCATGGTTGCAGGCCGAGAATGAGTTGAAATTGCCTACTTCCGAGTCCAGCGTTCTGTAACAAGAAAGCCATCATGGTTTCTGATGGTGCTTTGGTGGTTTTGTGCAAAACATTAGCCGAATAGCTAGGCTTCACAACCTTTCAAGACTAGATACTAGCTTATGGGGTACATTTATTATGGACTTGTCCATTTCAGGGGAACACGTGAGTCCGTTATACCGTGTTGTTGGTTTGCAAGCGTGTCAACAGGACCTCAAGGTGGGATATTCTTTAGAGAGTCGTGGCTATAAAATGAGAAAGACGTCGACTGATATCGATGTTAACACCAAACGGGTCACTGGAGCATGGCTATGCTTTGTCTAAATGATAAAGGAAGGAAATGCAAGGTTATTTACGCAATTTACAGGGCTGAGTCAGAGTCAATACCTAGTAGGTACTCAACCATACGATTCAGGCTGAGCCACATTGAGACTGATCTCATTGTCCTTTAAGCTCCCTCCTTAATTGTGTGGCCCAAGCCTCTACCCTGTAATGCCGTGCTAGCCGGGATTACCAATTAGACGAAACATTCGTGCCGTAAAGCTTGCTCATGGAAGAGCTGAAGGATCATGTTCCATGAGATGTTGAAAATGGCAGAATGTGAATTGTGTGATACAGCTCTAGGCCCTGATGATGGACTCTCGAGTCCAGAAAAGAAGAGACGGGATGAAATGAATGTTTCAAATACGGCGATCTGCGTTATATGAACAACAGGAAACATATGTAACTCAGATCGCCAACCCAACACAAATTCTGTCTCGTTCGGGTGCTCCCGAAGCCCTGTAAATAGCAACTGCATGGAATGCGCCTTACACTGGGTCCTCAGCTAGTTCTAGAGCTAATGGCTTGGTGCTGACAGCAGACCGTCTTATCCATGCAATATTTCTGCTCCGCCCTGAATCTGGAAACCATCTTGGACTGCTCATGGACCGGATGAGGCTTAGACCTCAGGTGCCTGGCATGTAAAACTGAATGTTTGCTTATTCCCCCTACCTTAAAACCTCGCCGGAGCCAGGCGTCGCCAGCTGATAGAACACTTCAATCCTCGTGCACTCACATTGCAATCACAATTATGGCGACAAATGCAGCAGAGGCTGCGACCTCAGAGAAGCCGAATGTGGCAAAAGCAAAGCGATCCTGGCCACTGTGGAAGAAGCTCACTGCCTTCGGCCTGACACTTTCAGTCATCATCGCTCTGGCCGTTGGACTTGGTGTTGGCCTCACTCGAGGAAAGGGGGGAAACAACAGCGACGATGCTGCTAACTCAGAGGCCGATGATTCAACAGAACCCTATCTCAAAGCCCGTAGCAGTCTTTGGCAACCCAAAGTTGGCGCACAATGGCAGATTGTTCTCCTCAAGCCTATCAAGCTCAGCAAGGACGGCTCCGCCAAGGATCTCAAGCCCAATGTTGGCATTTACGACCTGGATCTATATGATAATGACGCTGAGACCTTTGCAGCCCTCCACAAGGCTGGCAAGAAGGTCATCTGCTACTTCAGCGCCGGATCATGGGAGGATTGGCGCGATGACAAGAACCAGTTCAAGAAGGCTGATCTTGGCAAGACTCTCGACGGCTGGCCTGATGAGAAATGGCTCAACCTGAGAAGCACCAATGTTCGTAACATCATGAAGAAGCGCATCAAGCTTGCTGCTCAAAAGGGATGCGACGCTATTGATCCCGACAACGTCGACGGTTATGTAAGTAATATCACTTATTCTTAAAGCCAGTATAAGAACTAACACGAGCCGTAGCAAAATGACAATGGCCTCAAGCTTACCAAGAAAGACTCGATCGACTATATCAAGTTCCTTGCTGCAGAGGCCGCGAAGTACAATATGTCCACTGGTCTCAAGAACGCCGGCGGCATCATCTCCTCTGTTCTCCCCTACGTCCAGTTCTCAGTCAATGAGCAATGCGTGGAGTACTCTGAATGTGAGACATTTGCGAAGTTCATCAAGGCCAAGAAGCCTGTTTTCAATATTGAATATCCCAAGGGTGCGCCCAAGGTCAAGGAGTCCGATCGCAAAGCCATTTGCTCGAAGAAGGGCAAGGCAAAGGGTACAGAAGGTTTCAGCACTGTTATCAAGAAGATGAATCTTGATGGTTGGGTCATGTACTGCACCGGGAATACGTATCAAACTGCAGTCGAGAACTGATACACCCACCCAGGGTAGTCCATAGAGGTTACATCTTATCATAAATATCATGATATCACAATTTAGGTTTACGATATATCTCAAATCCTTGATAAGAAATAATAAACGTCCTATCGATTTTCGGTCGTTCTTTATTCTTGTCATAACCCATGAGTCGTAACCCTAAGTGCTTGTCGTGAAGACGTTAATAGCTCCAACCTTTATCCACCACTTCCAAATTTATGTACAAGTTTCCAACGGCATAGCCACAGAGCATCTTGTCGCGCTATCAACTTGACTTCCGCTAATATCCTAAATAAGGGGTATCCTGATAATTAAAAACCGCCCAGAACTCAAAATGAATTTTCAACATCAGTCAACAATAAGAAGCCTATGCTGAATTGGCGCTTTATGTAGCTGCCATATACTTGGGCCCTCCCTCTTGTTTGAACAACCAGTCACTGTTGGCATCGACCATGAAGTTGGTTATATTAAACTCATTTGACGCCCCCAAGCCCGTTCCGTTCTGGTTGGACGCGCTCATCTCGGCTCCTGGCGGAGCTGGTGTTCCGTTGGTGCCAGAAATATGTTCACCCCCAAAAGGGAGTCGAGGCACGTTGAAAAAGTCGAACACGTCAAGATACTCAAGCTCGTTGGGAGCCGGTGTCCTCGCGGGCGTGACGCTGGGTAACCTACTCAGAGCACTAGGCTGTCTGGGCTGCCGCGAGATGAGGAAATCCAAGTCAAATGCTGTGCGTCGCATATCAGAAAGGATTTTGACCGAACTGGGCGTAATACCGTCACCTTGTCGCTCGCTATCGTGATGCTCATCTAAGACTCTTTGCAGCAATTGGGAATAACGTGCGGCAACAGGCCAGTAACGACCCATTTCACGCAGACTATCGACGAAGAACGGAAGCTGTGGTGAAAGTTTATGCTCAACTGTTGAGCCATGAACAAGGAGCAGACGAGCCGAAACCCAGAGAGTAAAAGCAAATGGTGGACCCAGCTTTGCTAGCATCCCATTATTCACAACAAATTCCCCGAGGGCAGCCACATTTTCAACTGCACCATGACATCGTTGGGACGCGCTATATGATGGAGTGAATATGGGTGACCTCGTTGTAGGATAGGCTGCTGATGAGTGAAGACGAATAACGGCCGTATGGTAGGTGGCATGAAGCATAACCCAAGCGCAGTTGATGCTTTTACTTCCTGGATGGAACAGTTTTGCCATATTTCCAAATTCACCAGGAAGACTGAACTTCCAGGATGTCAGCATGTTGTCCAGTTCCTTGTACCGCATCTGCCATTGTTCCACATCGCTCAAGGCACTAATGTCGACTGGCTGTTTAAGAAACTTGTGTATTTTGGATAGAATACCGAGGATTTCGATGTAGTAAGCGAATGCACCCAGATTCTCTGGCTGATCAATATCATGACCGGGTGACCCAGAGTGTAGGTCAGTGCTGAACCATCGGGTATCGACCTTTTGGTTCTTGATCCACAAGTCGTCGCGGCACGGTAATGTCCTGTCGATCTCCTTGTCGTCCAGAGCAAATTCAAAAGCAGTTGCAAGAGTCGCATATCTGTCCAGAAGATATATCATCCAAAATAAACGCCGTCGAGCCTCTTCCTCGATAAAATCCTTGGGTTCCGAGAGTGTCATGGCTCGAAGTGTATATATTGAAAGGTAATGAGGCGATACAGTCGATGAGGTGATTTCAACAGCGAGACCAAGCTGTACTACAGAACGAGTGATCAAGGCCATGATATTCCACCCTGGTGGACCGTTACTGCTCCCACAAAGATCAAGCGCCAGGATAACGAGAGCTTGCAACGCCTTGACTGAGGAATTTTCCATGCCATAAAGAAGAACGCGTTCTTTGGAAACTCGGTGGTAGTGCTCTCGCCGCTCCTCTGTTAGCCTAGCATCCGTCGAGTAGCGCATTGTGGTTGCAACTATGGCGTGGAGTAGAACTCGATCTGTTTCATCAAGGGCAGAAGGTCCAAAAAGGCTATCTAGAGTTGTTTTGCGGTGCAGAATGGGGCACCAAGTATTGATATGCTTGAAGTAGAGATCAACAAGTGCATAGAGAAGGTCGTAAGGTGGCATGTCTCGATCTGGGGTCGATGTGCCTGGAGCCGATGATAGTGGGACCGTGGGTGAATGAATATTGGGTTGCACAGACGTGTAATAGTCTTGGGTGACAGCGGCATGTTGCATGGGTGATAACTGGGAGGATGCTCCCACACCTGACATCGATGCCTGGTTTTGACTTTGGTAACCATCGTTCATTCTAGGTGTGTGAGCAACGTTGAAATCGAGACTCTGTGTGCTCGGGGCAAAGTTGGAGCTGGGTGCCTTCTGACCAAACATGGCAGGATCGGTTTGGGGTGTTCGAGCTGGTTCTGAAGGTCGGAAGAGGTTTGGGTGAGTATCCCGCGGAGTTCCTTGGTCGCTCGGAAGACTTGGGTTACTATGCCGAATACTGGCAGCTAAGACAGGATTTGTGTTTGATGCTAAGTTGCCATGGAGAATCTCAGCATGGGAGCGCAATATCTCCTCAAGCTTGTCGAGGCGCTGCTCAAGCTCGCGACCATAACCCGCTCTTAAACCAGGCTTCTTGCGTTCTTTGTATTCGCATATAGCGCCATTGCGGCTACACCAACCGCACGATGGTTGCCCACGATCACACTTAACCTGGTCGGTGAGAAGAATCAGTATCGATTGACATAAAGAAAACACCAAGAGACAGGATCGTGTCACGGAGAGCATACCTTTCTCTGCTTACATAGCTCACATCTGGGTACAAGATTGTTAGTCTCAGTTTCGGCGACAACCTGTATATTTGAGGACAGTGTGGATTGTATTTGTAATGTGGCATAGTAGTTGAGATTTTGTGAGGGCGGGGAGCATGAAGCATGAGGTGATGAAGTGACCTCAGATGACGGCATGGTATTGATAAGAGAATACAAGAAATGTAGATAAGACTCCAACATGATTATCAAATCATGGACTTATCAAGAGGGCAAAAGAAAACCTTATCGAGACATCGACTCAACAAGAGTGCAAGGCAAGGTATGTTTGACAAAGTATGTAGAGGAAGCGAAGGGAGACAAGCAGAAAGCTGCACTTACGAAACCGAGACAGGACGCTTTCTCTTTCCATTACGACAGAGCGTTTCGTGGTCGCCGTGGTCCTCATCCTCGCTAGGGAATTGGTTGGCTTCATCACTGTCTGCTTCTGTAGAGGGCGGGCGATTTCCAACCGAGCCCTCGCCCGACATTTTGCTGGCCCCGTTCTGCATGGCTGAGAGAGAGTAAGATGTTGGGCTTTGAGCTCCCTTTTCCCAGAGCCCTTGCCACTGGTCGTATGCCGGTACGATGCAAGAACGAGCTCACCAGCGGTCGTGTGAGAGTCGATAATAGTGAGGCCGAATAACAGGGGTAAGCTCAGGCAAAGCAAGCATGCCACGAGATGATGGATAGCAGGTATGCGCACGAACGATGAGTCCGCGTTCGTTGCGAAGGGGACCTCGCGATCCGGGATAATGGCCAGCGGGATCAGGAGAATGATCGCCCGAGGATAAATAGGCCTGTCCCGTCCTAAGTACTAAGAAAATGGTGTGTAGGACCTGCGCTGCAGCTGGGGAGTGACCTATTATTGTCGGGGTAATGTAAAAGATTTTGACCAATACCGCGAATTACCGAAAATCACGAATGCTCGCTGTTAATGTTATTTATGATCCGCCCTGTTCCCCTTTGCCTATCACCTGTTTTTCTCGCGGTCCTCCTCGCTTTCTGCTGGCTCTGTGCCTCGGACGGATGGGAAGTGGTGCCGTGATGACCGGGCCAATTGAGGTGGGCCGAGGTGGACTTGGGGCTAAACAAACTGCCAGAGCTCGGCTTCGTCGGTGTACTTCCGTTGGCCGGAGCCGAAGAATAAATTATCAAAAAAGAGTTGCAACAGAGCTATGAGAGACTCTTTAGGATAGGTATTCATTCGTTTTGGCAATGAACCGGGAATCAAATGTGGTGAAGAAAAGGAGGGACACTTTGCTTGCACATGCAACGGAATATCCAGCTATGGATGGATACCTTAGGTAGCAAGGTAGGATACCTAGGATGGGCATAAACTTTCAAGTAATGCGGAGAGAAGGAGCTGATCTCGCGCCGCACGCGTACCTGCCCAAACCTTCTTGCCTCGACTTCACCCTCACAAGCTCTTTCCTCAAGGGGTTGAGGCGGGGAAATGAAAAGAAGCGGTGTAATTTGATTTGTGGAATGAGATACACAAGTGGATCCTTTGCCGAATTCATTGCCCCAGACCGGATGTAGCACATGCTTCACCCATGTCAGTGCAGGATTGTTCTGTTCAGCCTCAGAAGCGGTCACTGTTTTTGAGCACGTCAACTTGTATCAGGCTCCATGGCCTCGATAGAGCTAGTATCCATCAGAGCACACTGTGGGTGGCAGGGAATATCTTACGCTGTGAGACAGTATTTCCCATGTCTCCGTCCCTAGGTATAATTTTATAAAATATGATGATCGCTTTCGAGCCACGACTGGCTTTTCTTTTTACCCTACTCCGTACCTATAAGCTGCTAACGTAATTATGTGCTCTCCACAGTTGCCGACTTCTTATGCCTGAACTCCCCTGTCACCCCGCAAAGACCGGGCTCGGCTTTCAAGAGCCTCCACTAGATGCGAGATTAGGTCTACCAACAGCTGACACAGACTTCAGTATGACTGCAGTTAGTAACGGCGGAGATCAACAACAAGAGCTCAAAGGCTGCCCCTAGAAAATCAACCCGAGGGCAAAGTTGGGAACTTATGAGTCGCCTCTAAGCTGCGTGATCATGGCCCAAGGTTCCCTCAGCTCTTGTGGAACCCCGACGAGGACCGAGAAAATATGGAGATGACCCTGTAATTGGGGAAGGTTCCATCATCAACACCAACTTCGGTGCATCTTAACCCGATATCTGCTTTTCCAGAGGGGATTCCGGCGCACGTTTTGCCGGCTTCTGCCCTCGGAATGCAATCACAAGACTTCCTGGCCAGTCAATCATGAGCTTCGCGACTAAAGCCATTGGCTCCTGTGTTCCATGATCCGCGATCGATTACAATTATGTTTTCAAGCCCACCTTGTAGTGCCACCAGCGCATCCTTTGTAAATAAGCGCATCCCCAGCTCGTAGCCATCCTGCTTTCTTCTTAATTCAAAGCCTTCGTAAGAATCTCCTGCACATCTTCTGAGGAGTCACTCCAAGCATATCGCACTTCATTTCATTCTCTTGACTTCTCTCTCACAGTATTCACAATGACGTCTGTTAAGGACTTCCCCAAGATCAAGGCTGTAAGGTCATTCATTATCGGTGGCGTTGGTTCAGGTATGTCGTCTTGCCTTCTGTGCAGTGAAGAAGAACACTGGAGGGAGAGTATTTGAAGTGTGTTGACGAATTGAGAAACAGGTGGTGATTATCACAACGTCAAGGGTGGTCACTGGTACGCTCGCTCACCCTGCCTTTGTGTATTTGGCCTCAATCGCATTACTCACATTCTATTTGTAGGCTCATCGACAGCGACATCTCAACACCAGCTTCAAAATGGGAGAAGTACAAGAAGTCACGTACTAGCTGGGGCATCAACGTTCTCGGGTCATTTCTTGTCGAGATTGAGGCTACAGACGGCACAGTTGGTTTCGCAACTGGCTTCGGAGGTGAGTTTGTATTCCTGTGCCAAGCCAAGGACACAGTTACTCGATACCCTTTAGAGTGCCTAACATTTGCCAATAGGCCCTCCCGCATGCTGGCTCGTTCACGAGCACTTCGAGCGTTTCCTCATCGGTGCCGATCCCCGCAACACCAACCTTCTTTTCGAGCAGATGTACCGGGCCTCCATGTTCTATGGTCGCAAGGGTCTCCCTATTGCCATCATATCAGTTATTGATCTCGCCCTGTGGGACTTGATCGGAAAGGTTCGCAATGAGCCCGTGTACCGTCTCATTGGTGGTGCTACCAAGGAGCGCCTCGACTTCTACTGCACTGGCCCTGAGCCTACAGCTGCCAAGTCCATGGGCTTCTGGGGCGCCAAGGTTCCTCTGCCTTTCTGCCCTGATGACGGCCATGAGGGTCTGCGAAAGAACGTCGAGTTCTTGCGAAAACACCGTGAGGCTGTTGGCCCCGATTTCCCCATCATGGTCGACTGCTACATGAGTCTCAACGTCACGTACACAATCGAGCTTGTCAAGGCTTGTCTCGACCTCAACATCAACTGGTGGGAGGAATGCTTGTCCCCCGATGATACCGATGGCTTTGCACTTATCAAGCGGGCCCATCCTACTGTCAAGTTCACAACTGGTGAGCACGAGTACTCACGATATGGTTTCCGCAAACTCGTTGAGGGCCGCAATCTCGATATCATCCAGCCTGATGTCATGTGGCTTGGTGGTCTTACTGAGCTTCTGAAGGTCGCTGCTTTGGCTGCCGCCTACGATATTCCGGTTGTTCCTCACGCGAGTGGACCTTATAGCTACCACTTCCAGATCTCTCAGCCCAACACCCCCTTCCAGGAGTACTTGGCCAACTCTCCCGACGGCCGCAGCGTGCTGCCTGTGTTTGGAGACCTCTTTACCGACGAGCCCATTCCCACCAAGGGCTTCCTTACCACTGCTGACCTGGACAAGCCTGGTTTCGGCTTAACCATCAACCCAGCTGCTAGAGCCAAGCTCATCCCCAGTGATTATCTGTTCAAGGTGCCTCAAGTATCATCTCTGGCGCCTTCTTCTACGGAAAGTGAGGGCAAGTCAAGCGTGGAATCCGGCAAGCCCAACGGAACGATTGACGCTCTCGCTGCCGAGGTGGAGAACCTTGCAACATCAACAACTTCCTAAAAGCGATTGCCATGCTATCATATCTCCGTCCTAGATTTGTGGTCGTGTTTATGGTTTGCGGCCCCATGAATAGGTCTGGTGAAATTGTACATCGCTATGGTGTTGTTGTTATTTGGATATAGATGACGTTTCGCAATTTGCGTGGTTCTCCATTGCGTTTTGAGACGTTTCAAATCAAGTAGATTGAAAACAATTCGAGTCTTTTCTTCGTAATATGGATTTGATAGCAGGCTTTGCATGCTTCTGTGATTAGGTATATTGAATGTAGTAAATCATTGCCAGGGAGCAACAGCTTCTTGTCATGCGAAGGCCAGCCATGCATACAACTTTGATCAAAGTCACGACGATGTTAATGATCGACCAAAATGAAACTTCAATAATGGTGAGTCGCAGAAGATGACCCAGAGGAGCAAACACGATCTTGATAAACGTGGCACACCCCCACTTGAGAGGTGTGTACACACACGCCCCATGACAACAGGATAGACGCGACGTTGAGGTGGCCGACACTGCATCGTGAATCCTTTTTGGGGGGTCAAACGGTGACCGTTAGGTTTTCAACGCCACCTGGAGACGGTGGCCGTTCTGAAAAACCCACATCGTGGCAATGGAACCCTCATGATACCGAACAGCCAGTACCCCAGTCCCTAGTAAGGAGCCGTTGGCTTGAGCTTTCGGGGATATGTGGGCACTGGTATCAAGGAGGGAATCACATGCAGTAGGTGCCATTATATGTATCGGTTTCACGATACCAGTTTGGTTTTCAGTTGATATTTTGGTTCTGTCTCATGGCATCCACTAAAATGAGATTTTACTGTTGAAGATGGCCCAGAACCCCCCACCTAAGAACAGAAGATTTCAGCAGCATTTCTGTCTCTCCCGCTTTACCGTAGTTGGGTTTCCCCACCGGCATCTCGCGTTAAAGCATACCGAGATGGTAGCAAGATCTATCATGCCGAAGAAATCTGGTTCACTGATTGACCCCTCGCTTGCCAGTCTACCGAGGTGTTCTCTCGCAAAGTTCTAGATCTAGCAGTGTGGACTCGGGTTCAGTGTGAAGGTTCACCCAGAAGTAAAGTAGCCTTAGGTATTTCTCTCAACATTTGTCCCACCATTTGCGCGGGTCTTGATTGCTAACCACCAAAGGAAGAGGGTCGCAAGAAAAGGTGGGAGAGTTCGGTACTATTAAGAGCCGTTTCCCGTAAATGAGGGGAAGAAAGCCATCGTAATCATCGGTCAAGAAATCTCTAACCCTTCGCTGTTCAAACAAACCCCTTTACAGAATTATCATTGTCAAAATAGAGTCCATCATAAGTTTCATCATAGCTTCGCTATTCGCCTTTGACGCCCCCAACGTTCACATATCGGTCCCTCATCCTCGGTATTCCTTCGACCGAACGACGCGAGGTAGCAGACAGAGGATAAGACAAAAAATTGCCATTCAGATTGAATACTTCTGTTCTCGTGACAATAATTACAACAAATACTCACAGCTTATTGCTCACTCCGATAAGCAATCATGTTGATGCCAGCGGGTCTTCTCGCCAACAAGAGCGCCATCATCACAGGTGGCACAACTGGTATTGGCCGTGCCATCTGTCTCGAATTCCTGCGACAAGGCGCGAATGTTGTAGTCAATCATCTAGGCCTCGAGAAGGATAAACCTCATCTCGACTCTCTCATCGCTGAGGCCGACGCTATCCGCAAAGCATCATCCACCGCTGGCCTTCTCGATCATCAACCAGGCGATGTTCGTGATCCGGCGACAGCAACAGAACTGGTCAAGAAGGCCGTCGAGCACTCCCCCAAGAAGCGACTTGACGTGTGCGTGTCAAACGCTGGTATTTGCACATTTGCCGATTTCCTTACACTCGAGCCGGACCTGCTGTATTCAACAGTGAGAACAAACTTGGATGGTGCCTTTTACATTACCCAAGCCGCCGCCAGGCAGATGGCTCTCAACCAGGAACCTAAGGGAGGGAGTATCATAGGCGTTTCGTCCATCTCGGCTCTTGTCGGAGGTGGCCAGCAGACACATTACACCCCTACTAAAGCAGGAGTTCTGAGCCTGATGCAAAGCACAGCATGCGCGTTGGGAGAACATAACATCCGGTGTAATGCTCTTCTCCCTGGAACCATCCGCACGCAGTTGAACGATGCCGACCTGGCTGATGATGCGAAGAGAACCTACATGGAAGGTCGTATCCCTCTAGGAAGGACAGGCTCACCCTCTGACATGGCTGGTCCGGCTGTCTTCCTGGCTTGTCCAGAGCTGAGCGGATACGTGACGGGCGCACAGCTTCTAGTTGACGGTGGACTCTTCGTCAACCTTCAGTGAAGGAGAGAAGATTAAGCTCGTGGGGAGAAATGGGTATATGGAGAAGTGGAGACGCGGAAGCGAAGCGCTACATCGAGACGAGATCGAAACCTGGAGACAGGATTGAGAGAACGGTGGTTGGCCGTGGAGACGAGCCAATGTTGGTCTTGTGGGGAAATTCCTTCTTGAGTCACGGAATATATTTACTCGTGGAGTATGTAGATGTCCTTTTTTCCCAGAAAAGTATTGGATATTAGAACTGTGTTCATTCGTGCGACTGGGATACCCGGAGCCCCGGGGCGGCGCTATTGAACACGGGGTCGCGGGGTCGGTCTTGAACGGCGCCGGCCGGCGGCTTCAGTTTTCGTTCCATCGAGAAGGGCATATACGAAGGATCGATCCATGCCTGATGTGGAAATGCTTGGGTATTTTGGCACGTTCGACGGAAAGAAACGCAAGTGACAGGAGACACATCTAGGTATTAGACTGCAAGCAGATCAAGGCCAATCCGCATAGCGCGGCTTTTTCTTGCCAGGCATATAAAAGGATATTACTGTTGATCTCCTGCACCGTGTCCGTTTCGTCACACCTAATTACTCAGGATTATTGTTGTTCTCACCCTCCATCACAAACCAAGGAAAGGAAAGATACATTCCATCAGATTCAGAACGGGCTGAACGGTAGGCGGGAGGTTTCACCGTAACGAGGAAGTGATAAGTAGGATTACTAGGATCCTAGGACGGGAGTCGACCGAACATGTATACTGTACTTTGGCCCAGACAAAACTTGATAAATCCCTGTTAGTAACCAGTACATACCAGTTCCTTAGGCTTCTAGACGACGTCCAAGTTAAATGCCGCTATTTTCTGCAAAACTTGAACTCTGTTTTGAGAGTTCTTGTTTCTAGAACTTCTGCGGAGAATACAGTGATATCAGGAACAGCTGTCAAGGGAGGGAAGATCCAACCACCAGAAAAACATTAATTACCGTTACGTTGTGGCACCGTCAAAGTGCACCGTGATACTCAGCTCACAATCAACACAGCACTGTACTGTTCTCCACAGTGTATCCCCCTCATTGTTAGTTTTCGTCCAACGTTGTGCTGCGTTAATGAACCACAAGGATGATGCAAGGAAGAGTTGTATTAATCGCGCGCATGCCCCGCGTCGGTGCGCGGACGTTTGATCGAGACATCCTGACATTTGGAGGAGACGGACGCCAAGCACTATGATCCATTATCCCAGCAATAGAATTTCATGAAGGTGGTTTAGGAGGCCGCTGAGGCCTACATGGTGGTCCAGCGAGGCGCTAGTGAATGGGCGGGCAAGCAGATAACAAGGTCGACAGATGCATGCTTGAGTTTGATGACATGAGAGTACTTCGTATGACAGAAGAGCGGTAGAGCACAAGATGACAGTGAAGGCTGAGCTGAGCCGAGTCAAGACCAGCCAAGCCAAGCTCGGTTGGACTGATGTGGCAGAACCTGTGCAGTGACTTGCAGCCAACAACAAACCATTCAAGCCCATGGACGAACCGAACCCTTCAACGCAGAAGGACCCTGTAGACGTGTGCTCGCTATGCAGATCTGATCCCGATAGGGGTGATAAGGGCTATCTAGGGGACCGCGTTTCACATGCTTTCAGGGACAGATCTTGTATTGGGTGGTCTGTGTTGCAGATACCTAGATGCGAAGCTGTGCAACCACGATCTCTCCTGTTACGATATGAGCCTGTCATTCGTTGTAATTGCGTTATTTCACGTCTCTTGTTTATTTTCAAGATCGCAGCCTGATTATTGCTTGCTGGACAAGGTAACACTTGCGAGACGGGTTTCGCTTGAATAATCATTTGGTGATAGCGCCTAGCCAAAGGTGGCCGTCTACTGTAGGCTATGTTATGGGTGGATAACGGAGTCTCCTAGTGGGGCCGGACGGCATGGCTGATAGGGCTACGGACCGGACTGGCGGGGCATGAGCGGATACTGAGCGGAGCTGGCTTGACGTCACATAAAACAACGGACCGAAACTGTGCACGCAAAATGAACGAAACAGGTGCCAGATTGCAAAGTATCGACGTAGCGACTCTTGATTTCGCGACCTTGGTCAGGAGACAGTGGAGGTACAGAGCAGCTTTCATGCATTTCTAGCCGTCGCCAATGCCTCTTCGTCCTGACGGTGACCGTATTGGCGTCATGGATGAGCGGCTTGATGGTATATCCTACCTATCACCATTCAATCCGGTTTCTCTGGCGGAACTGGCGGTTGATGTCGTCGACCTTGCATTAATTCTCACGCCGAGAAACGAGCCCTGTAGGTTTGAGTTCGCGCCCGAGCCCTTGAAAAAGAAAGTCCCCTGAAGGGATGGGGAGAGAGAGAGAGAGAGAAGCCACTCACTGCGTTGTGAAGCCATCTAATCTGCAAGCCTCCCTGCAAAATGAGACATTACCTGGTATGTTTGTCTGACTGGCTGAAAATGGCCGACACTGAGACCCTGATTGGAGCTATGAACCGTAACAGGGAGCCTCAGGGTCCACACTAGAGAAAGAAATCTTTTCTGCAGCACATCTTTGCCGTTATCAGACGGTACGGTGGAACACCGTTTTATGCGGTGAGCTTTTGTTATCTGTCGCGATTCAGGGCAGCCAGATTAGAAAACTAGAATCAATTGGCGTTCCCAAGCCGCGTCCTACGTCTGACGTGACGGATCACTGCTTGTAGAACATCGGTGGCACCGTGCTACCACTAAACAGTCAGATATCATGAGTGCTTATGCCATGTATCACCGATTGATCCATGACCATGTACAGTATGTTGCTTCAAGAGAATGAACTCCATTTGCGTTATTTACAACCTGTTGGTTGACAAGTGGGAACGAGGCATGCCTCGTATCTCAAGGACCTACGTACATACTCAGATACTGCCCGTGCCTGTATGGTCATGACGTGCAAAGGATGAAGTTGACAATGGGGTTGGTTTAGTGCGGCGACGGCGTCTAAGAAATGGATCCCAGGCACGGATGCAGACAGCAAAAACATCCATGACAGCCCGCCCCAGCCGCGAGTAAGGTACCTAGGTACCTTACCTAGGGACAGTAGGTTATTAGGAGCTAGCGTAGCCAATACCGTGTGTTCCCGTACAAGGCAGCAGGGAATGATGGGTACCAAGTACCCACCTGTCTCGCTCTGGCAGGTACCTTTGTCGCTCAGATCAGAAAGCAACACCGTCATCGCCCTCTACATCCCATCCCTTACCTCATACTGTATCTTAAAGTTTTCTGCTGTAACCAAAACAATGCCTCACAAGAAATACGGTGGAACCGTTATTGTGGGTAAGGGGGAATCAGCCATGGCTTGCCACGGTTTCGATTGACAGTGACTGACTCGGTTATTGGACCCCGAGCTACGTATCGACGGGCGTCTACCGAAATGCCATGGATATTGATTTCGATTCGATATCGATCAGAGCCACGGTCAAGATGACGCCTTGGTTGGACATTGCATCCTCAGGAATCTTATGTACTTGCCAGTTTCTCTCCGCTTGACATCTAAATCTATAAAACCCCAGATTTCTCCCACCGTTCTTGACGGTAGAACTCATCAGTCTCCATCATTCCCCAGATTCCATATCCACTATCATCAACAACCACCAAACACACAAATAGCTCGACACTCCCCGAGTCATTTGTCAACAACTTCTATTTGGCTTCATTACTGGAAGCACTTTACCAATACATCAACTTCACGCGTCTCGATTGTCACGCGTGCGCCTGAACAGGACCATATCCATTCCTAGCAACACCATCATCATCATGTCTTCACAACAGACCGAGTTCTTCAAGGACAACCTCCTCGCCCAGCGTGAGGTCACCACCCCCGGCTCTGTCCCCAGCTCTCCCGAGCTCGGAAGCTCTAGCTCTAGTGACAGCATCGCCAGTCTCGGGTCTCCCGCCTCTCCCATCTCCCCTCCCATCTCGCAGCCTGTCGCCGACTCATTCGTCTTCGCTTTCGACATCGATGGTGTCTTGGTCCGTGGTGGACGAGCCATTCCTGAGGCCATCCAGGCCATGAAGGTCCTGAATGGCGAGAATGAGTACGGCATTCAAGTGTAAGTCGATTCATCCGTAATATGCAGTCATGATGATCCACCAACCCCGGATTTATTCTGGGGAGGTCCACTTAATAAACGGCATCGTGACTTTTACCCTGGCGCTGAACCGTGCAATACTGACACCCCTCTTAGGCCTCACATCTTTCTCACCAATGGTGGTGGTAAGACTGAAGAGGAGCGATGCGGTGACCTTTCAGGTCAGCTCAAGTGCGACATCAAGCCTGGCCAGTTCATCTGCGGCCACACTCCCATGAGGGAGATGGCAGAGAAGTACGGCACCGTCCTTGTCGTTGGTGGTGAGGGCGAAAAGTGCCGACATGTTGCCGAGGGCTATGGCTTCAAGGATGTTGTCACGCCTGGTGATATCATCAAACACAACGCCGCTACTACTCCCTTCCGCAAGCTTACCGCTGAGGAGCATGCCAACTCCCGTGAGCGAGACTTCTCGGACGTTGTCATCGACGCTGTCTTTGTCTTCGCCGACTCTCGCGATTGGGCTGGAGACATTCAGATCATGCTCGACGTTGCTATGTCCAAGGGTGGCCGTTTGGGTACCCGCAGTGAGACCAACGACGAAGGCCCCCCTTTCTACTTCTCTCATAACGATGTTGTCTGGTCTGCTGCACACGAGCATGTCCGTCTAGGCATGGGTGCCCTTCGCCGCATGTTCGAAGTTACTTTCAAGGATCTCACTGGCGGTAACGGCGTTCTACACACCCACGCCTTTGGAAAGCCTCAGGTTTCCACCTTCGAGTTTGCCTCTCGTCTGATGGGCCAGTGGCGTCAGACTGAGCATGGTCTCGTTGCGCCTCCTGAGACGGTCTACTTTGTCGGTGACACTCCAGAGAGTGATATCCGAGGCACCAACGCCGTGAACAAAGTTGCCGACAATGATTGGTACAGTATTCTTGTCAAGACTGGTGTCTACCAGGAGGGCACTGAACCCGCCTATAAACCCCGAGTCACTGTTGAGAATGTTCTCGATGCTGTTAACCATGGCATCAAGCGTGAGATGGACAAGAAGGCAGCAAAAGGCCAGGTCTCCAAGCCTACCCTTATCCCCGAGTCTGGCATCACCGAGATTGCTGTCGACATGGATGGTATAACCATTTAATCCAACTCGCACTCTTCACTTCAAACATTACATTTTGGGTTACCGGTTTTGTCCCATTTGGACTTTGGAGGAGTTCCGGGTATCTTTCCTTTGTTACATACAGCCATGCATTATGAACAGTCCTTTACACAAGCATCTGCATCACGGCTCTTTGCAGGTGTTATGAGCACAATTCACATACAAGTCTTGAATGAAGACCAGATATGACAAGAAGCATCTGAATAGACGGATGGGTTCTAGATTCGAGGCTTTTCGTCTTATCTAGCTAGATTCTTACCTTCTTTGATGCACCGCCCTACTATACCCTGATGAGCATCACATCAAATCCCATAGAACAGCAAAAAGATAAAGAAAAGAAATCAAGGCTCTTACAATATCTTATGGCAGTATTTTCACAAAGTGACTAATTTCATAACCCCCAGAATAAAACATTCTGACTTAACTTGAACTATTGAATTACCATCATCATAGTTCGAACATGTCACATCACAAATATTCAGAAGAAAGTTTGGGTCCATAATCCAGTGGTGCATTTGGCCACGGAACATGATGCAACTCCCGATCCCCTCCATCTTGGCTAACACTGAGACCTTATTCGACACATCATTGGTCCACTCCACTGAATTGATCAGAATCATGTCTTGGAATCAAGGCGATCTTTGGTCGTGAATATGGATATAGGTGGACTTCCTGCCGAAGACGAGTTGAAGTACCTCTGTTTGGCGTCACAGTGAGTTTTATCTTCACGTTGTCACTGACCCATCGTTCCTTGGCAGTATCCTATCGAAGCTTTGCCTCCCCCCTGGATCTACATCAAGTACTGGATATGAGAATGGGCCTCATGATGATAACCACGACGCTCGCTAGACGGATTTGTGACAAAAGCCGCATGATACAGTCCGCAACTGTGTTCTCCGGTCAATCTCCACGCGGATGGCTCGCCTGCAACCTCGTATCCGGTGTCCTTGATAGCTTTGGGCTGCACTATTCGATATCAACGCGAACATGAGTCTGAAGCAGCTAATTCTCCGGTAACCCGAATATTTATTGACTCAGTCTCGGTCGCTTGTCTCGCTCATCAGTATCCAAGGGTAGCTCTGGGTCTGCATCCTCTTCCAACACTTTCTCACCAGCCTCCCTGAAGACGAAACCTCCCCACTGCGAGGTAGCAGCCCAGCCAGCTGCATTCACAATATCTTGTCTCTGCCTTTTCTGGTCCAAAGCTTCCTCTGCACTGATACCCGGCGCAAAGCCACGGACATTCTCGCCATCAACACGTAGCCATCCCTTCCAGCCTGTTGTAATATCCCCAGCTCCAGCACCACCCACAACAATAGTCCCCCACCATTCGCGTCCGGCACTCGCCTTTGCGACACTTCCATAGAGAAGAATTGCCTCTGCTTCGGCTACAAGAGCACGAGCATTGTCCGGGTCACTTCGTGCTGGGCGGTGGACATAGACGTGTTGCAAATGAGAAGACGAACAAGTCAGGCGCGTGGCATCAAAACGACCTTCAATATCAATGACCAGGATGGCGTAGAGGTGCGGAGGGGTGATGAGGTTTGATATGAGCCTGTATAGTAGTGGCAGATGACGGCCAGATATGCCAAGACCAGCAGATTTTGTGGCACGGAAGTGAGCTGCTGTGATCTCATCAAGTTCTAATATATGTGTAAGTTTGGTTGGCAGGATTTGAGGTTGATGCTGGACCTGATCCCAACTGCTCGAGCGATTAGGATCTGGGGGGAGTGAAGAGCGTAAGTCTCGAAGGACCTGTGTTAACATTTTAGTAGGTCTCTTAATTCAACATGTAGTAGTCTGAGTGTCGCTCGTAAATGTAAGCCCTTATAGTTGGCTTGGATCAAAGTGATGTCTAATTGACTTCACATTTTCGGTGGTGGGTGGCTCAAGGGTAGGCCACACCATTTGGTACGGTCGTTCTTGATACGTGATGTGTAAAGGTATTTTGAGGGTTCCGCTGAGATTAAACGAAAGTGAAACAAAGCCAAAAGAAGCCATAGCAGTGTGGTGGACTTCTCGCGACGATATCACAACATATCTAATCGTGATGTGCTGGATGCTTGTGTCCAATAGGCAAGGAGCTTGGGCCCAAAATCTTGAATTCGAGTTCAACTTACGTCTTCGAGGCTCATCTCAACAACCTCACCTAATAACCGACTCCCCGTTGCTGTCTCCATTCTGAGACCCCGAAAGATAGTGAATTGCCAGGGGCCCTTTATTTGGAAACTGGTCGATCTTCGCTGTTCTTGACAATGGGCTATCCGTGCCAGGTCTTCCACGCTTCAGAGCTTCCCGAGCGCGCGCAGATTAATCTAAGCGGCCGGAAGCGCAAACTGGATAAAGGGGTCAATAATGTCGAGCTCTCTGGATGCGAACTTCTCGAGATGCTGCAGTACAAGTGCGAGATCAAAGAGCCCGTCAAGCCGGATAGTCCTGTACAATGCTTTGCGGTTGAGCGATTGTTCCGGAAGTAAGTTCTCCCCCACCTGATCCTATCCTACAATGACGCCCCAAACATAGGAATAATGTGTCACAAATCTTCTGACGTGGGCTGTCTGCTCGTATAGATGTAAAGATAAAAAGGGCTCTTTTATGGTCGAGACGACGGCTTGGGAGGGCAGAGAGTATCCCCCGGTGGCACAAAAGAGTGATGATGAAAAACACAGCAAAGACAGGACTCCTCTTCAGCACTATCACTGGTCATCAAGTTGGCACGCGCCCGACGCAGCACGATAAACCATCGATTTTAGATCAAATCAGGGCAACATGCTATTGTCTCTGAACATCATCACATATAGCATACTTACTTCTCAAGGGAGACTTTGACTCTCGTTGAACTCAACGTCATTGTTAGCCCCGACGGCCTTCAGTCATACAGAATATCCCGTCGTGCGTACGACCGACCCCTGGTAAAGAATGAGAAAAATTCATCTTAAATAATGCTTGATTCTGCGATAGTTGACGTGAGGTTGAATATTAGAGCGCTGAGTCACCTGCAGGGCTGCAAGAAGTCGATGACGGCATTGCCGGAATGGGCTGAGGTGCTCAGTAACCAGCATCGTTATCGAACCATTAGTTTACACGATGAGTACAAACTGGTACTATTTGACAGGCTTCAGACTGAGATCTGGAACAAAATTGCTCCTATCGACCAATAATTGATGAATGCATCTGATTACGATTCTATCACGCAGGACTGCCCTGTCGATCCCAGATATATTATCAGCCTCACGAATTGCACTTCCATAGCTCATTGCCAGCATCCAAAAAATAAAAATAAAAAATGAAACTCGGTTGACCTGCCCATGAATATAGAATGCACGAAGACCGTTTCAAATGAAGCGTTGGTGGTATTCTCTTCTCTACCCAGTTACCCGACAAACGAAACATCGGCTAGCCGCCTGAACGTATCTATGTGCACTCCCATCTCTCATAGCCCTTGCTTAAAATGACCAAGTATCGTTTCGGTCCGCTGGTTCTTTTACTCGTTCTTCTGGGCAGCTCGCTCTTCCTCGAGTTTGATGTAGTAGTTGTCGCGGGCGTTGGTTCGGGGCATGTGGAAGCCGTACCTGAATCGAAATGTTGAGCATATACTCCCAGCCTCGTGTGGTTTCCTCAGTGATATTGCTTACCAGAAGAAGTTGGCCATGACGAAGCCGGAGCCTACGAGGTTGCTAGTCAGCTAGGTGCACTCCAACCAACCACATCATTCGAATTGTCAGCCCCTCCAAGAATCCTCCTCTTTGAAATATGCAATTGCCAATTCATGCAATCCGAATCAATCCGTGAAAGAGATCGACGTACCGAGGGCGATGCTGAGGTCCAGGACGAGGTTTCGTCGGAGCATCTAGCGCAGTTGTCAGTCCACGAAAAGCTCTGGTACCGGGAGGCTCAGGCTCCTCTGGCCCGGTCAAGTGCGTAAAGCGAGCCATTGATTCGAAGGAAACATACACCAGTGATGGGACGGACGGCCATTGTGGCTAGTTTACTTTTGCGAAGCTGTTTGGGCGAAGGAGCGAGGCTTTCGAGAGAGTATAGAGGTGCTGGGGAGTTTCGATGTGGTCAAGCAGTTCCAAGTTGATCCCGAAGATGGGCTGATGTTAATCGCGCTAGCACCCGAGTCACGTGTACGTCTTTCCGGTTGAACAACGGCGAATTATGCGGAAAAGAATCTCGCCCATTGAATTGAAACGACCTTCAGTTGGAAGATACATAGAGAGTGGCCGGTTTGCAGAGCCCGACAATATCTGCAACCATGAGTCTCCGATTTGCCGCGCGGCGGCTGGCAGTATCAGGTACGGCAAGGCTCAGTCCGTCTTCTTTGCAACTCAATCGGCCCAGAAGCTACATGGACTAATCAAGAGCTTTTCTTTATAGCAAGGACCGCACACCCTGTATCCAGTACACCAGCTCCTGTTTTCTCTGCCACTGTGGGACCCTCAGTACAACGACGGCATAAATGGGCTTCCAATCTCTTCAAAGGATGGGGCAAACCCCGGAACAAAGACGCTGGAACTTCACCCGCACAGGACCCTACATCTCTGCTCGACGACCCCAAGAGCCGTGAAGAATATCTACAGAAGAGCATGTACAGCGGTGTGGAGGACAACATTTTCCAGGACGAGATCGAAAAAGTCAGTACCGACACCACCCCGGGTGCCCCCGAGATGGAGCAAAAGACGAAAGAGAACATGGCCATGGTTGTGGACCCCGATCCTCGAAGTCGAGTGCGTTGGCAGCGCAAGAAGGTTATTCAGATGGTTCGCCGCAACGGCCGTCTGACAAGAGACGAGCGAATTCAGATGTCAGAGCGCCAACTTCTGCACAAGAGCGAGTTCATGCCCACAAGTGTCAAGAAACTCGTAATGTTAGCCCGTCAGATCGCAGGAAAGAGTGTCGACGACGCCATTGTGCAGATGAAGTGGTCCAAGAAGAAGATGGCAGCCGAAATCGGATATTACCTTGAGGAGGCTCGAGATTTGGCTATCGCACAGCGTGGTATGGGACTTGGAAAAGTCAACAATGAGATTTTGAAAACGCCCAAGAAGATCCAAACAGTCGATGGCAAATGGATTGAGATTGAGGACCCTACGCGGATGTATATCGCTCAATCGTGGGTTGGGAGGGGGCCCTGGCGAGGAAAGAGAATCGACTACAAGGGTCGTGGACGTATGGGCATCATCAAACATCCCAGCACAAGTATGCCCACATTGGTCACATATCTGGTTTTGAAATCACTAACTCATCTCTAGGTCTAACGGTGTTACTCAAGGAAGAAAAGACAAGAATACGAGAGTACGAGGAGCGCGTGGAAAAGAAGAATAAGAAGGGACCCTGGGTGCATCTCCCCAACCGACCAGTATATGGACAGAGGCCATATTACTCTTGGTAAAACCACGACTGCCATCCGAAAATGGAGTTTAAAAAAAGAAAAGAGACGGAGTCTTCAAGCGTCGCCAGAGGCCACCATGTAATTTCTCATAGAAACTTGTAAGATATGTACAGTGAATGGGGTGTACACTTGACTGAGATTGACGTTTACACTCCAGTGCTAACTTCATTTACTTTGTTGTGGTATATTGGCTGTGGCCATATGCTCATCAAGAATTCATTGACGTCCACGTTTCACGGGTAAAACTATACAGTTTCCTGAAGCGGTACGTGCAGGTGCCTCGCCGAGTGGCTAGTATTGGACAGCAATTATGCAGTGATTAATAGAGTGCGCATGCGATTGCCATCTACCATATATTGATTCTGCTGTGCCCCATTTTAAACGCCGATATCTCCTACAAGCTAGCTTTGCTCAAACCATGTGCCGCGGTTCCTCGCGAGGAAGCATATCCTCATATCGATGAGACATTAGCTCAAGATCATATCCATTCTTCTCGCCAATCGATCCTTGGTCAGGTAAAGGATAACCGCGGTCCCTGGTAGCCATAGGCGGTGACATGCTTGCCATGTTTCCACGAGGGAGATCGTGCTGGTTTTGACGCTTCTTCCAGAAGAAGCCTGCGATGCCGAGAAGTGCGAGGATACCAATGGTAACTCCAATACCAACTCCGGCCTTCGCAGCACCAGACATGCTGCTGGAAGATTCTTCCTTCTTGTCTGAGTCGTCGTCTGACGAGTCAGATGTAGCGGCAGCACCAGCCGCCTCGGAAGCTGTTGATGAGCTGTCGGCATCGGTGGAGGAAGCAGGGACCTCAGATCCAGTGGCCTGTCAATGTTTAGTATTCAGCTTCCTTCAACGCTTAGTGTAACAGGCTTCTCACAGTAGGTTCGACGGCACCGGCAGTTTCAGCTGTGGAAGTGGCATCGACAGCATCAGTCGAAGCAGCTTCAGGTGCCCCCGAAGTTACTGGGGGCACAGCAGAACTTGATGCAGCATCAGAGGTATCAGCAGCGGCAGGGGTATCTGATGTTGCTGCTGCTACTTCGGACGAAGTTGCTACAGCTGCTGCGGATGTTGTCGCTGCGCCTGAAGCTGACGTTGCGGCAGCTTCTGGAAGGGCAGGGAGTTGCTGACCTAAGTCATGTCAGTCTTGGCTATTGTCTAAGATACTATTGAATCCTGACAACATACCCACACAAAACCCGTTGCTCAAAAAGCTGGTAATATCGGCGTCTGCAGCATTGCATGGCGGCGCTCTTGCGCACTCAGCCACACCCTTGACAAAGCTGGGGCTGACACAAATACAACCGGCCTGGGTGGCATCTGCGCAGCCCACAGTTGGCTTTACTGATTCAACACATGTGTTCTGGAGGCCATCAGCACCTGTATCGAGCGAATGCAAAGTGATCAAGCGCTAGTCACTTACGACGCAGTCCTGAGCATAGACACCGAGAGTCTGTAAGGCGCCCAGCGCCACGAGAGTTGAAAGAGAGAAGCGCATATCGGAGGAAGTATGCAGCGAGATAAAACCTCGCTACTTTGATAGATCGTTAGTAGCCTGAGGTGAACCAAGTCCGCAGTTCACGACAGGCAGGATAAAGAGTTGAGTGTGAGAAGTGGTGGCAGGTGCCGTCACAGGGATGGATCGTAACAATGGTGGCTCCGAATTTGCGATGAGAACGATAAAATGCCGCAGGTAGATCCAGGCACAATCCCTTCAGAGAATCGGAAAAGAAATCTTCAAATACAAATGAGAGACGAGTCGGACAATGTCGTGTAATGTAACAGAAGTGGCTTGGTCCAACGTGGCACTCGATGCAGCAGATGGAAAGTCCCCAAGAAGAATACGAGTGAATGAAGGTTGCGGATTTGTTGTCGTCGGTTTAGCCCGGCGTGAGCAATTCGAAAGGAAGGTGGAAAAGAAGAATACGAAGAATTGACCACAAGGAATGACTGGACGGTGAGATAGCGAAGGACACTTGAGAGAGTGAAAGAGCCCAGCGCGGAAAGTTGGTAGCGAGAAGTCGAGTCGGAGTCAGGATAGGACAGGACAAAAGCAGAACAGAAACGAAGCCGTTTGAGAACAGAAGAAAGAAAGGTGGATTCGGGTGACGACAACAGCCAAAGGGAGAGAAATTTAGTAAGGAAGCAATGCGTTCAATTGAAATGAGATGAGATGAGACGAGGTAAGGAATGAAGTGGACGGGGAACTGGAAAAAGAACGGGGGACCTGGTAAGATTGCACTAAGGTCAGAAGGAATGCAATGCAATGCAAATTGCAAACCCTCGCTCTTTCGTGGGAGGGAGCAACAAGCTGAAGAAGTAGAATAGGTAGGGTAATAATAATGCTTCAAGCACAAGCAAGCTTGGTCCAGTGCTGTTACAGAATACAGACGAGGACGACCCAGCTCGATGGGTATCAGATCCTTCCAGGGGATGAACTACCTAGCTTTACATACTAGGTACCTACCTAAGGTACCTAGATACGAGGCAGCCCTAGAAATAGCATAGGTGGTACCTTAGATGGACGCTTTCTGCCGGTCTAGGTACAATTCCCTACCCTTCATCTGGGCTGCCAATTGGATGCATGTTGGTTGTTTCTTCACCCTCCGACCTTGATTTTCCAACATTCTTTGTACACAAAACGCCTTGTGCATGCATGTGTGTGCCCCTGGCGGCTTGGCCTCCTGCAACACGAGGGATCGGATCCAACATTACAAAACTGACAAGCACCGCCATCAACATCAGTTCCCTCTCTTTACCCAAAAGGGGGGGCCAATCATCCCCCCCAAGGGCACAAGCAAGCGTAGCAAGATTGCCATTCAGGGCTGCGAGAGCGTTGCTAGCGGCTGGGGGTTACTGGATATTCCCCTGGCGCCAGGTACTAGCGCCAACTATCCCAGATTCCTTCGCTCACTTGGCCTGTTTACCGCCCAATAGCCATCTCGAGAGATGGCCTCGCTTGTTTCATCTGATAGGTACTTTACTCAGGTATCTTCTGTACGTCGTCATGTGTATCTGCGGGGACTAAAAGGTAATCACACATTCTAGATGTTCTTCTCTGACTCGCCTTGTGAACTTTCTATTACCTCGTCATGTGTGACTCTGTGGGATTAGGCATGTACCGATGGCGCGAGGGAGATTTCAGCTTGCTCTCTTCTTTGTCCTTTCTCCCCTCCTTTACCTACCTTAACGTTACAGTCTTCTAGCCTCTTGGCCCCTTCGGGGTTGGCACATCCATCTCAAACCGCATGCGGTTTGATATGGCGACTACCAATGGTATATTTTCTCTGACAGATACCAGACCGACACAAATCACGCCCAGTGCAGTGAGCTTCACGAGAAGAGCCCGCTCACATTGACCAGAGGAAGCTGGGCTGCAGAAAGGAAACAACTCAACAAAGAGCGCCATTTATGCAATCCACTTCAGAACTCGTGACTTTTATTGGGATGTGCAAACTGCATCCCAGCAAGCCCCAGAACAATGCGAGCAAACCAACCAGGACCGAATACCCAAATCCATGCTAGAGTACGGAAATGCTTTTTTGACAACGCGTCTTGTACGGGATGACCGCTGTAGTGCACTCGGGCTATTGGTGACTGATTAGGGACAAAGACAGGCCCCATAGTTAACATCGTGCCAGAAGCAAATTCTTGACGACAGCGGTAGTGGAGAGTCATCTCAGTCATAGTCCTTCATAGCATCTGATGGATGTGGTCATCAACTAATATCATGCATAGAATGGCGGTCAACAAAGCTAGTTGCGAATCAAAAGACAGTGATTCAATATGGCGAAGTTGATGCATCACGCGTCTTGCCTTTCCGTCACAGAAGCGGTAGAGGCTGGTGCTTCTCTGTCAGATTCTTTGTACAGCCGCACATGGTGAAACAACCGCGGCACATCCACCTGTCACTTGTGCGACAACAATCTGGAGGGCAGATGGCCCAAGATCGGCCTCAGGGATTCACCCACATACCTTAGCTTCTGACAATGGTACAAAGGGATCAAAATTGTGCTTCTAGCTCCCTGAACAAGGCCGGCTCAACCTTGATGACACCAGAAAACAAAGTCCTGAGCCATTTCATTCTGTAGATTTTCTGGACGTTAGATCTAGAGGTTGCCTTTATCTTTGTTTCACCTACAGATTTGTGTGTGTAAATAGGTACTTCATATCCTGACCACGAGCTGAACTGTTCTTTTTAGCGTGAAACATTAGCCTCAAGATCTGTCAATTCAAGGGAAAGAAACACAGGCAAATTCGAGAGCACACCTCACAAGAATGCTTTAAGCATATTTAAATGAGGTATCTAGCCTTAAGATCACATTGCTAAACTTTCCTTACCGCGCCTCCTTGATCTAAAGTGCCTAAGCTGTCATAGAGTGCATATTCATCATCTTGATCAAACAACTAACATAAGAAAACGTGCTCTTGATCCAATGGCATAAGTTCAGCCTTAACCACTCTGATGGAAGTCCTGCAGTCCGCTCACTTGATGGTGAGGGAGCTTTCGGAAGTTACACTGAACTAGTAATTGCCTCTGACGGCGCTTTGAAGTTTCCTATGTACCGGGATTGTACTACCTATAGTTACCTAGGTAGTATAACTGCTGGAGCAATATCGCTCCTCATCTGGAATTACTTATTGACTAGGTACCTAAAAATTTCATAATTCTAATGACAGGCTTATGATGTTAGATAGTACTCGCGATACGGAAGTCTTGAAGGTACTGACTATAGTAAACCACCTTTTGACGAGGAACTAAGCAGATCCACGTTTCACGCAAGAGATAATCGTCAGTTTCATAAACCCCCCCCCCCC